>APFE030604108.1:313688-450628 GCA_000404065.3 Pinus taeda
TTATAGTTGTATCCCTTATTAATATGTTTGTGCCCCTATGTCCCCATATTGTTATTACTATGCCCCATAGAATCACTCTATTGTTATTTTTGTGGCTTTATATTATTATTGTTAGGTGGGCTGGGTTATATTGTGACTCCTTAGACTCCTCTATATAGAAAGGATGTTTTCTCATTTGAATCATCCAATAATTGTTCATTTGTGTAATGTAAAGGAGGTTGCCCCCTCGAAGAGTTCTCCATCTCTACCTATGGCTTCATTTTCTTACCTAAGAATTAGGGGAATTTTGAGGTTCAAAATGGGCCTTGCAAGGAAATTATAAAATATTAGTGGAAATAATAAAATAAGGTTTGATTACATCATCAAATTTTAGAGGGAAAAAAGAAAAAACTACTTTTTCAACTTGTATTTTCAACTTTTCTCCCTATGGGTTTACTCAAATTTTAAGCACAAACACTCCTTGGATGCATAATTTGATTCCTCATCCAAGGAGTACCCATGTTTCATATTTTCGATGGACCATATGACACGAAAAATGAGAAATACATGAAAAAAATGATTGCAATCACATTTTTTCATGTATTTGTCATTTTTTATGTAACAAGGTCCATCAAAAGTATGCAACATGGGTATTCTTTAGATGAGGAACTAAATTTTTCATCCAACGAGTACTCTTGATTGACATTTGAGTAAAACCGTAGGGAGATAAGTTGAAAAAGTAGTTTTATTATTTTATTATTTTTTAATCTTTTTACGTTTTTACTTCAAAAATGGTGAATCATCCCCATGGTTGACATCATCATCTTGAATCCTATTAGTTCTTATAAAGTTTATTTTGGTTATACATTTTCCTTATGAGGCCTATTTTAAACCTCAAAATTCCCCTAACGTCAAGCGGTGCTCCTTTGTATCACATTGTCCATTCATGCACGACAACTTGTAACATGCACATTTTTAAGAGTTTTGACAAAGTCTTTACACTGCTACTACAAGCCATGAAATTAGACAAATTCCTTATGCACAGTAACAAGCTCCTCATAGGGATTCCACATGGTCTCTCCAAGTGTCAATACCTCGCTAAGTATCGGTGCCCTCATTTCCTCCAGATGGACCTATGCAGAAGTCACATTCTTAGTTGCTACACAGAGTTGCTTAACCTCTTTCCTGGCAATCTACAAGTTCTTTTAAAATTACTTTCTCTCGGCCATCAGATACTAAGTATTTGAGTTTGATGCACCTACGAAGGCTAAGTTGGCTGAGGTAATGGCTTCAGTATTTCTCCTGGTGTTAGCCACAATCACCCTTTCTCTAATAAATGTAGAAGGTGTGATATCACTCAAAAAATGCTTCTTACACACTTGTACAATATTCTTCTAGAGTTCATCGTATGCCAGATTGTACGTGTCCTTAACTAGATCATTGTCAAGAGGAACAACTTCTCCTTCCTTGCATAGAGTTGACTTTGCTGCTGGAGGTGGTGCAGTTTGAATAGTGGCCTATTATGTGCTAGGCATCAGGTAGGCATCTTGATTCTATGGCTTTGGTTTTTACTTTGTGGCATCGATCTCTATCAATTCTTAAATCTACTGAGTAAGCTCCTGATATTGCATTTGGTTGCCCTCCTCCTATGTAGGTTGTCGATTCTTGCTCTTCAACTTGTTTTTTCATTGTTTCTTCTCGTATTGCGCTCCACATTTCTTCTTCTTCCTCCTTCTGCTTATGTTCTTGTTCTTAATTCTGCTTTTCTTCCTCGAATCTCCTCTGTTATTTCCTCTTCCTCCATTCTGGTGTCTGCATCCTTTGTTTCGTCTTTGCCTCTATTGATTAAGCCACTTTCATAATAGTCAGATCTGCTTTCATCTTATGGTTTCGTTCTCCCCTGGGCTATAAGCTACCTTTCTCTTTCCCTTATCCTGTGTAGATTGTATCCCTTCTTCTGGCACTACTTCCAAAGTATCTTCCTTTTGTGGAGTCACCTATGAAGTTATTGCAAAGTTGACTGTCTTGTGGATCTTGGAGACAATATAGAAATTCTTCCATGAATCCTCCTGCTGCCAATGAAATGTCTCGCTAAGCCACTCAAAGTGAATTATAACATAATGGTTTTCTCAAATACCATGGTGATCATATGGGCTAAATTCTAGAGCACTTAAAGTAGAGTTATCTACTACCTTTCCTTCAATATTTATTAATTTCATGTTATTTATCTCATACAATATAATTTGCATAGGAATAGTTTGCCAAGGTACTTTCTTCTTCCTATGCAAAGCTGCCAACAACCCTATGGTGAGTTGATATGACACTTCTTGCATGAAGAGCTTGTCGGTGGCATAACTTGGCAAAATATGCAGCTACTTTGCTTTGTGAAACACTCTAAGGAAGGTGCCATATTGTGAGGCAAACCAATCTGTGATCTCTGATACTCCTTCCATTTCCCCAACTGACATGCAAGGTGGTTCTGCCTCAAATATCATCTTGTATAGCAAACCGAGGAATTGGTCTGTTAGATTTTCCATAACTCCTCAATGGATGCAATCCGAGAGGAGCTTTTAGTTGATGTGCACAACAGGGTCTCAAGGTTTCCAAGCCCAATTCATGCCAAGGAATGCATTATGTGCACATATTGCATCCAATAAATATGCATACATATAGAATCTTATCTGCTTGCCCTTGAGAGGATCCAGGGTGTTCGCTAGATGGATACTTAACTATCGATCCAACAAGTTTGACTAGTTGAACAACTTCCCCTCATTCAAAATCTGGTTCAATAATATTTCCCACCCTTCAGGAAAGATCTTTGTGCTCTTCTGACCATATATTTTGCAAGCTGAGATGATCAACAACCGATAGGCTCTCTTGAGAGACCTTGTCTTATATGTGTTGGTGGGTGTGTTAAAACTTTGATGGCTCCTTCACCCAACTCTTAAAAAAATATTTTGTGCCCAAATAGATGTTGGTGACATAGAAGTATGAATCCATGAGTTTTTCTTGCTAGATAAAATGGTACATTTGTTGGTAATATGCTGTCAGAAAAGTAGCAAGCCTTTGTTCGCTTGCACTACTCAAAGTCATGGTCTTCACATCAATATGTGAGATAATCTAGTTAAATGCATCTGAAAATGGGAAGGATGGATATCTGTATGTAATCCTGTGTAGCCCTTATTTCTGAAAATTAATGTATAACTATCGGTCCTCTAGATCTTCTTCAAATATCTTTGTTGAAAAAACTTCATTCACTTTCTTCCATGTAAGATCTGATTCCTTTTCCACATACAATTGAGTGCCTGAGTATACTAGCAAGTTTACTAGCATGCTCTCAAACTGCTTCTCCAATACTTCTTTCTATGATATATTTTGAGGCATCTCTCTTGGGTGCCATGGAAACAATGACTGCTAGAGAGAAGTGCTCAACAATTGTGGTTCTTGTGGGATGAAGAAGGCACTCATGGAAAGTATAAATTAGCTTTTGTAAAACCACTTTCAAAACAAGATCGGGAAGCAAACCGGTGCATTGATGATCAAGATTTCACAATTATGTTAGTCAAGTGAGGGAGACTGGTTGTGGGAACTATGCAATAGTCAAGGGTGTAACCTAGCGCTTGAGACTGTAGAATGTGTTGTTCATCATGAGTAGTGACTCAGGGAGACTCCACATTGTGCAGTGTCAATGGACAAGGTGGAAGACTGGGCCTTGGAACTGTGTAATATGTAGTTGGGCTATCCTATACTATGCATTTTTTAGTCTCATGGGCCAAGCCTCAGCTTGATCTTCATACTTTTGCATTGCCCAGCTGGGCAAGGTAGTGCGTAAACACTAGACGTGGAGGTATGCCCACTCAAGGTGTGGGAAGCAAGCAGATCTGAAAGATAATGCAAGTTAAAACATGGATTTGACTAAGTATGGATAGATCAATGTGAATCAAGTGAAAAACCTCAACAAATGGACATATAAACAAATATGTGAGGAGAGTCATCAAAACGACGATCACTGGTGTGCAAAAACAAGAAAATCGATGCGACATTTATGAAAGGAAAAAAAAAACTAAAAAAAAACTTCTAAAAGATAATATAATTTAAAACATGAGGAACCATGAAGATAAATAAGTAAAACAACACTCACAGAAGAGAAATCACAAAAAGCAATAGAAAAAGTGACAAAAGAAGACCAAAACATAACTCATCCGGAAAAGCTATGGAAACTCCGCTGAAGGCTCCTTTATCTCCTTGGGAGTGATAGAGCTCGAAAATTTGAATGGAAAAACGAGCTCTATAGGTATATATTGAAGATATTTGGATGGATTGGGGTTTATGATGCGCATGCCTAAAATCAAGGGAAAAGTGAAACTCAACGTAAATTTCTAAAAATAAGGATAGTGCCACCTTTGAGAAACTAATGATGAATCCCTATTTTCTAGGGATTTTTTTTTTTTTTTTCTTTTTCATGAAACTTTCTATGCACACTTCCAAGGAATATTGCGCAATCCTGGGGAACTGAGCAACTTCCTGTCTCCGTGCACTTTGCAGTTTCTGAGCTCAAGGAATGGATTGCACAGTTTATGAGGTTAATGTTGGGCTCTCATCCATGACTGCGTAGTTCTCAAGATCAAGGCTGACCTACCTATTAGGATTGTGCAGTTTCCATCATCAAGTCTAGCTTGCCCTCATGGATTGCGCAATTTCTAGAGGCAAGCCCAGAACTATTACATGATCAAGTTAGAAGTTAGCTTGCAACTCAAAATATTATATAAGTATGAAAAGAAGAAAACACAAGAAAAAAATAAAAATATAAGTATTAACCAAATCATGAGTACTTAATGACAGTCAAAGATAAGCTTTTGCAAATAGAGAGGAAGGCTCCAAAATCAAATCATAGGAAATATTTTGGAGGGTGGTTGTAGCAACTACAACACTTGGCAACACACTGGTAGAACTCTAGCTCTCCATATGGGTCTTGTCTCATGCAAAACATGTCTAACTTTTCAAGAAGTATTGTTTATTTCATCGAATACCATAGCTTCTTTACTTAGCTTGTGTTAAAGACATATTCCCTACCATTATCTTCATCGGCGACACACTAAACCAAGCCAAGTCAGGCTAAGTTGTTTCAATTGGGGATGAGGAGTATATAGATAGGCAAGTGAAAATAAATTTCAAATCCTTATTTTTCATCTCGGGTGTTGCTCCACTGCTAGAAGGCCTTGACAGTACCCTGGTGGAGTCACTTTAGGAACAAAAAAATGCTCCACTCCTAGCGAGCCACAATAGTACCCTGGAAGAGTTTCCAGCTTCACCTCTCCGCATAGGAAGCCTTTCTCTTCTTTCTTCTTTATTTTATTTTTTTCATTTTTTTCAAGTAATTTTTAATAGGAACTTATTGAATTAACAAGGAAAAATAGGGATCCTAACTTATTGAGAGTAGAAGAGGTTGTCCTTCAAAAAAAAAAAATATAATTATATTATATATATATATATACATATATACATATATACATATATAATATGCATATATAATAATATATATATATATATATTTATTATATATATATACAATATATACATATACATATATCATATATATACATATAATTCATATATATATAGTATATATACATATATACATATATATACATATATACATACATACATACATATTATATAATAATATACATATACATATACATAACATATATATATAATATAATATATATATATATATATATTTCTATATATATATATATATATACATTATATATGATATATGTATATATATTATATATATATAATATATATATATCTGACATACTTGTTAAGGTTTTCCTCCCCTCCTTACTTGACTTGACTTAGTTGACAAGGATTAACAAAAAATAAAAGACCAATTAGAGTGGGCAGTGCTAGTTATAGGTTCAAGCATCGTGATTCCACTATTGTTTTTTTTTTAAAGAATTTATTTTCCATAAAAGTGTCATCGAATAAAAGATTTAATATTCACACAAAGAAAGGGAATAAACAAATAATGAAGAGTTGATAGTAGCACAACTTCCTCATGAAATTCACTATTATTGCTTTAGAAACCAAACATGATCTCATGCGGAATCTATTCTACTACTGAAAAGAAACATAAATATAGAGAAAGGAGCAAGACGGAAAGTAAATCAAAGAAAAACTAAGCAAAGAAATAAACAAACTACTCCTACTCCTAACCTAACAAAGAATATGCCACACCTATGTAAAATGATATTTCCACCGTAACCACCGATGCATTGATTAGCCTACGTAAGCGAGGGAATTCATGTCAAGAAATACAATTAGGCATCAAAGTAAACAAAAAAGATATCGAAATACATAACAAAATGCTCGAAGTTTGAAAATGAATGTAGAAAAGTATGAAATAAAAGCACATGTGAAGCATTCTGTGGATGCACTATAGTGTTCGGACACATTGCGACTCAAATACATTAAAGAATGAACTTTTGAATTGTGAAACTAGGTGAATATGAAGAAGGAAAAAAAATCATTTTGCAACAATGCTTGCTAGGTATGACTAATCCAATGATTGAGCGATAAGATTGTGCAATGTAGTTGGAGGATGTGAAAATTGTGAGAGAGATTTATTTTCAATGTCTCTGGTAGAGTGACGAGGAGCCTTGAAAGATACATTATTGTTCATATCAGAATTGTAACTGATCTCAAGGCTGTGAGAACTTGACATAACCATCAACTCAGGCTGAAGTGCAATGACAACTTGCCAAAGTTCCAAATCATCAGAAGATAAGTCACTAAAGACCGGTGGCTTAGAAAAATCAACAACGGAAAAATAAAAATCGTGATCAGGAGAATGAGTGAAAAGATCATGACAATCATGATCATAAAGTTCAATATAAAAAACAAAGACATGCTCTTGATATAACAAATCATAAAGATGGGAAGATTGAAAGAGAGAATTTTCACCCTATAATTCTTCAGAATGATGAGATGATAGATTGGGGAGATTAAAAGGAAAATATTTATCCTCTCCACATTTGCATGAGAAATTTACAATCCACGAGTTCCGAAAATGATCGAAAGTAATAATATCATCATAAACTAAATTTTTACAAGATTCAACAAGAGTGATAGAGTCATAGAAAATGTCACGATAATGATGGAGAGGTGTGGAAGGAGAAAAATCAACCTTCATCGTAGATGCTTGTTCAGATGTGGACTCCCACACATAGTCATCGTATATGATATTGCAAGTTTCCTACAAAACTCCAACTCCATCCAAAACTTGATCCTCATGAACATCAAAAGGAACATTCGAAATGGGTTAACACGACAACTTACAATTTGGAGGACCAAAAGAACCAAAGGATGGAGGATGAGGAGATAACACTTCATCGCAAATATCAAATTCACAATCCAAACTTCACAAGAATTATGAGTAGGTGGGGTGGGAGAAGACGATGGTAAATTAGTAGATGAATTATTAAGTTCTCGCACCTCAACTCACAAAACTTGAGCTCTTTGATTAGAAGGAAACAAAGAGTTACTTGAGACCATGACCTCATCCTTTGCATATTTATAAGTTCTAATACCGAGGTATGTCAGGAGACTTTCAAACGATTCATATTCATGTGGATTCATAAAAACAAGAAACTCAAATTTATCTTTCATTATAGACCAATAAACATCATCTTCAGAAAATTAAAAGCAAAAATGAATGAAATGATCATGAAAATCATTAAGAGAGTCAACTGCTGATTTTCATAATCGCATAATTTTCTTGAACATAGATTTGTAATCATACCTATCAAAGGCATGGTAAAGTTTTGTGGAAAGATGTTCAAAAAGTGTATGGAAGCAACAAGAAATGTGTATCACCATTCCCTTACATTCCCTTAGAACATAAGAGTGAAAAACCAATGAGCATATTCCTTGCAATGAATATTGTGCTTCGTGCAAAATTCATGAAAATGAGCGATGTGGCCAAAGAAGGTCGTTTCACCCTCGCCATTGAATTTCCACCGACTCTTTTAGTTTTGAGTTTTTAGAAAAATATGTTGGGGCTAAGATATGTGAGGAAGCCATTAATTAGTGTGGAAAGTTCAAACAAAATTCATGGTTTGAGCTTGTCATAGGGCCCTCCTTCTAGCAGTAGAATTGTTGATGGTGTTGGACACACCAACATTCAGGGGACCTCCCTGATATGAAGTCCCAATTAGACTTCACACTGTTTGGTGTCGGAGTCACATCTAGAATATGACCTGGTTGCTGATGCAGGGGGTGCTAATGATATACCTTGACTTCTCCATATTGTAGAGGAAGTATGTTTATTTGGAGGAGCATGTGATGTTGACTTAATGTTCCACTATTGCGGCTAGTGGTTCATCAATGGTCTATGTATGATTAGAACCTTCAATTAATAAAATATTAGAGCCAACACGTTTTCATGCATATGTTGCAAATGTAGTAGTATTATTTTTGTTATGTTTGAAATGTATGTTATTTAACTTACTCTTATGCTTATGAACTATTTCGTTTGCATTGATACAAATCTTATTGAATTCTTGATGTTGTATTAATTCATCATTGTTAACTTGTGAACTATTTCACATATTATCTTGTGATGTCATTATGCTCAGCTATTCCTTTTAAGTTGCGTACTATTACATGATTTTAAGGGGTTCACTGAATTTTCCTTCTGCGTGGTAGAACCTTCATGCATCATGCTTGACTCTTCATAGGGTCACACACTTGTTCTCATGAAAGTCACTATACATCACTTTATGAGTAATTTCATCCAAGACAAACCATTAGCACCCATTGCATTATCAATTGAGCCGTCTTTCGGATGGGACTCCTAGACCAAATGGGGTGAGGTCTAATTGGGACTTCATATCGGGGAGATCCCCTAAATGTTGGTAAGTCCAACACCATAAAAATTTCTTTCTAGCACTAGAAATGTTGACGGTGCTGGAACTAGCAACATTTAGGGGATCTACCTGATATGAATCCCCAATTAGAGCTCACACTATTTGCTTTGGGATTCTGATCCAAAATATGACCCAATTTTTTATTCAATGGGTGCTAATGATATGCCTTGGCTGTTATTACACATAGATGTATAGTGAATTTGATGAGAATGGGTGTGTGACCATATAGAGAGTCAAGTGCAATGCATGAAGGTTTTGCCACATGGAAGGGAAAGTAAGTGAGCCCCTTAAAAGCCTGTAATATTACGTAGCTTGAAAGGAAGACATGAGCATAATGACATCACAAGATAATATGTGCAATATTCACAAGTTAAGAGTGATGAATTAATACAACAACACTCATTCAACATGATTTGTACCAATGAAAATGAAATATTTCATAAGGATAAGGGTAAGTTAAATAACATACATTGGAAACATGCCAAGAATATTCCTACTACATTTACGACATATGCATGAAAACATTTCAGCTCTGAGATTTTATGAAGTGAAAGTTCCAACCATACATGCACCACTGACGGACCCCTAGCCTTAATATTGGAACGTGAGGTCAACATCACCTTCTCCTCCAATCAAACATACTTCCTCTATGCTATAAATAAGCCAAGGCTCTCACAAAATAGCCAAGCTCCGGACTCTAAGCCTAAGCCTAGCCAAAATTTTAGCTCCCAAAATCACTTTACATGAGTTATGAGGTTGTATTTATAACAAGAGTGGATGACTCTTGAACTCCCCTTTGTGACTTTTGGACTACCCTCATGACTCTTTAACTTATTTACTAAATAACTCATTACATTACATCATGACTCTTCACATTCCAATATTGACACTTGGAATTCCAGTTACAAATTAATTACAAATAATATTACACTCATACCCATATAAGAACAAATAGGGTAGAGCCAACTAGATAACCTAACATGACAAAACACTATCATGCTTGAATTTAGGAGAAATCAATCTCAACAACTTCTAATAGATGTTTCTTGGTCACATAGTGGTGTTAAGCTTGGTATTGTGCGATGACATCACCAAATTGTGTGATGGTGTATGGATGGAAATAGACTCTATCCTCCATGGAATCTGAGTACAATGATTCAGAACCAATTTCAACTTCCTTATAAATCATTATCAACATTGTACGCACTTGGACAGGGCCACGAATGTAGTTGTCCATTTTCTTTCTATTCACCTACAAGTCATCCTTGGTGGCAATCTGTCCTAATTGCTCCAAGTATTCCTTTATCTCTTTTCTAACCTAGTTCCTAGGTTTGGCTTTACTGAGTGAGACAATTGATGGGATCCCCCGGATCTTCACCAAGAAACCCAGAATTTTGTATAACCATGCATACGCGTCCTGAATATTACCAATGAATGAGGCGAGTTGTTTGTTGTTCTAGTTCAACATCTACACTATTTCTTTCTCCAGCTTTGCTTGTGGCTTCAATTTCTTACCCAAGTCAAGAGGTGCCACTTTGTATCACATTGTCCATTCATGAACAACAATGATTACATCTTGCACATTTCTACGAGCTTTGACAAAGTATTTACACTCCTTCTTCAAGCCATGTAGGTGGGCAACTACCTTATGCATGGTAATAAGCTTCTCATAGGTATTATGCATGGTCTCTCTAAGTGTTGATACATCACTAAGTATCACTGCCCTCATTTTCTCCAGATGGACCTGTGCAAAATCCACATTCTAAGTTGCTGCATGAAGTTTCTCAACCTCTTCGCTGGCAGGCTCCATGTTTTTTACCAATTGCTTATTCTCAGGCATCAAATACTGAGTATTTGACTTTACTTCACGTTCGAAGGCCAATTTGGCTGAGGAAATGGCTCTGGTTCCACCTCCATGTCATCCATATCTATCAACTATTCAATTTTTAGAGAAATCTCTTGATCATGCATCTGCTCTCCCTCCTCCAGCATTGGTTATCAACTCTATTCTTGTTCTTCAAATTGTTTCTACATTGTTTCTTTGGCTATTGCACTCCACCTTTCTTCTTCATATTGCTTTTGCTTCTCTTCTTATTCTTTATTCATCTTTTCTTCTTCAAATATCCTCTACTCTACCCTCTTCCTCTGTTATGATCTTTGCATCCTTTGTTTCCTCTTTTCCTTTGCTACTACATCCTCTTTCGTAATATTCATATCCTCTTTCATCTTGTGGTTTCATTCTCCCCCTAGGCTATAAGCAACCTTTCTCTTGCCCTTGTCCTACACAGGGTTGCTCCCTTCTACGGGCACTACTTCCATACTAGCTTCCTTCTATGGAGTCACTTGTGAATTTCCTACAAAAATGACCAGCTCATGGGTCTGGGAGGCATTATAGCAATTCTTCCATGGATCCTCCTCCTGCCAATTAAATGACCCACTAAGCCACTGAAAGTGAATTATCAGACAATGGTTTTGGAAAATACCATGGGGATCATATGGTTTAAAATCTCAAGTACTGAATTTAAACTTCTCTATCATCTTTCCTTTGGTAAGCATGTCTTTCAAGTTCTTTATCTCATACAATCAAATTTACATAGGAAGATTTAGCCAAGGTGCTTTCTTATTCCTGTGCAAAGCTGCTAGCATCCATGTGGTGAGATGATATGACTCTTCTTACATGACAATATTGTTGGTGGCATACCTTGGAAAAATATGTGATGACCTTGATCCACCAAACACTCTAAGGAAGGTGCCATCTGGTGAGCAAAACCAATCCGCAATATTTGATACTGCTTCCATTTCCCTAGGTGACATGGAAGGTGGTTCTTCCTCAAATATCATCTTGTCTAGCAGAATGAGGAAGTGGTATGTTAGCTTTTCCATAACTCCTCGATGGATGCAATTCGAGAGAAACATGCAGTGGATGTGAATGTAGGATCCCAAGGTTCCCAAGCACAGTTCAAGCCAGGGAATGTGCTATGTGCACATATTGCATCTAATAAATATGAAGACATATAAAATCTCGCTTGCCCACCCTTGGGCAGATTCAAAGTATTCACTACACGAATACTTAATTGTCAAGACAACAAGTCTAACTAGTTGAACAATTTCCCCTCATTCACAACCTAGTTCAATAAGATTTCTCGCCCTTTAGGAAATTTCTCTGTGCTCTACTGACCGTATATTCTACAAGCTAAGATGATCAGCAGCTCGTAGCCCCTCCTAAGAGACCTTGTCTTATATGTCTTGGTGAGTTTCTTTAGAAACTTTGATGGCTCCTTCACCAAGATCTTAACAACATATTTTGTGCCCAAATAGTTTTCAGTGGCATTGAATTATCAATCCATGATTGTTTGTCTCTCATTAAAATGATACATACGTTGGTAATCTATCATGAGAAAAGTGGAGGGACTCCATCAATTGGTGCGGCTCAAAGTCATGGCCTTGACATCAATATGTGAGACAATCCAGCTGATGATATATGCACACAGGAAGGCTATATATTTGCATTCAACCCTGTGTAACCTTGATTTATGTCCATTAATTTATACATCCTAGTACTTAAGACTTGCTTCGAAAGATCTTTGCACAAAAAAATTTGTTCATTTTCTTCTATGTAATATTTGATTCCTTTTCCACATTGTTATAGACATATTTGGGCACTGCAAACACAATCTTACGTGTTGATAAACCAAGGGCTCTTTTACCCCTAAAAGTGTTGTTTCATACCGTAAAGGATCATGGTCAACTGATTACATCATTCCCCAAAAGTTCCACCTAAAAAACCACTCAGAAGTGGCCAAAACGTGACCATACTGACTGCTCCACTGTCAGGGTATGATGCATATTGACTGCTCCACTAGCCAGGTGTGATGCATACTGAAGGGGCCTTCTATGGGGTGCGATGAGTGAGAATGTACAAATGTCCAAGATAGTTTGCTAAGTGGATACTCATGGAATCTTCTAGAAACTTCTCCTATGACACTTGCCTCTCTGAATTCGCCCAGGGATGAGTAAGAGATCCAAGAAATATCCAAGTGGAACTAAGAACAACAAGTGGAATGACACTAATCAAAATTCGAGAGACGACTCACACCCTTGCAGACATCTATAAATGGATCCCTTATCTGAGAGATCTGGAGGCTAGAATTTTGTAATTTGTAAGGAAATGTTGATAGTTTGTCTTTGAGAAAGAGAATTATATTGTTGGGTGATCTTGCTTTTCATTAGGTGAAGAGGGCTTTGATGCTGGGAGGATGATACTGGATCAGATAGCTATGTTGTAATTCTGCCTTCTATTTTAATAAAGTTCTTTGAGTTTTCCTCCATACAATCATGTATTTGTGAATGTTGTTATTTGTGAATGATATTGTATGTTCAATGTATATCTAATTTTGCATTGTTTATGACATAATAGATCAAGATGCTTTGATGGTGTTTTGTTACATTGTTTCTATAGGTATTCTCTAAGCGGGACAAGTAGGAGAGGAGTTGCAAGCTCTATCAAGGGAGAGAGAAATCAAGCAAGGAGTCAAGAAAAAGATCCAGATTGGTTCCTTTGCTTCTCTCTTACCTATCATACATAGAGGAAATACCAAATTGCTTTGATTTTTTGTTTGCTAGGATCGCTACCAATCCTAGAGGGCTAGTATATCAAAAAGACACTAGTTTTCCTGTAAAAAAAAAAGGTGACTCCACTGGGGATTGAATAGATGTTCTATTTGTTTTGTTGTTTGTTTTAGAAACTATAGACAAAGCCTAAAGTTAGCCAAATAGCCTTCGAACTACTCTTGCTCTGCAATTGCAAAGTAGATGAATGCTGCTTCAGTCAATCTCCGATTTGGTTTATGAATTGAACATCTGACTTACAAGCATTCCAGGTACCCTTTTGGTAGCTCAGTGACCTCTCAAGATCATACCTCTGTACTTTGCTATTTACTACCCATAATAGCTCAACTTAACTCACTAAAATTAGCTACAAATTGGAGCCAAAACCCATATTAGTTGCACTCCCTAACCCACCTTATGGTTTGTCACTGGAAGCCAGTATGCATCATACTTCTCGAGTGTAGCAGGTGAGATGCATTTCATATCTATACTTAGTTTTCCTTTTTAGAATTTTTCACATTAAGGGGAACGAAAAACAAATACATGCATTTGTATTTTCATTTAGACTATGTGCGAAAAATGATTTAGGAAAAGCGCATTTAGTGTGTGCTCTTTGCTCTTTGTTTGAAAGAATCGTAATCTTCTTTCCTTAGTAGCTAGGATTTTCATTGCTAAAAATAAACAACGATTGTTTATCATTTTAGATTGCATATTTATGAATTTTACATCGACATCACGCGATGAACCATTGAAAGGAAAACTTCTATATAAGATAAACTCTAAAATAAATTTCAATGAACTTAACAACGCTTTGGAACCTAACACAACACATCTAGAGGTCTAGGCTAGAGACGTCTTCTGACATTGTAAAATATAGTAACGATCGTTTGCATCAAAGGTTGGGTGATTCCTCCTCTTTGATACGACAAGTGCTAGCACAAACTTGTGCTCCCTGTACCATCGAGTATATATTGGGAGACCACAATAGTCTTATATCCTTTATGCATAGGAAGTTGTGTTTGCCACCCTATCGATCACAATGCACTGAACACAATATTTTGGAAGATTTATTGTCATACATAAATCCTTGGTAATTTCTCTATAATATATCACCAAGGTGTATATTGTAGTTATGCGATTGGTTTTGTAATCCATCTGTCTAGATTTCCAGAGTAGTCACTTTTGTTCCTTTTCAACTCCTTAAAAGAAAAGGTCCATTTGAGCACTTGTCACTTCAGGCTCACTAAAAATCGAAGGGGACTACAGTCATCTTCAACTTTTTCTCGAATCTTAAAAATTGAAAAAGCAAAGTTATGTCAAAGTGTCATTAAAATTTATTTAATTTGGAATAACATCCCTATTCCTTCGTTGATCTTAGGTTGAGATAATGGAGTCCATCAATCATGGAATCCCACTTGAGGGGGATCCTAGTCCATTTTCTTCTTGGGGAAATATTGGTGCTCTGTATATGGCCACATTGTCCCTTCCAGGAATCACAATTGGTTTGCCGGTTGATACTGAAGTTGACCCTTCACCTTCTTCTTCATTTATTTCTCCTTCCCCTTCTTTCTCTTCACTTGGTGAAAATAGTGATGCTAGTAACCAAGTGGTTAAGAAGAAGAATAAAAGGAAGGAGAAAAAGAAGAAGAAGTCAATTAAGCAAGGGGGAAACCATGAATCATCTAGTGAAAATCTACACATTAAATCTCCCAAATTTCCTTGCATAATTTGTAGAGGAGACAATTTTCATCAAGACTGTCCAAACATTCCTCAGATATTGAGAGAATGGCCCCCCCATTCGCACCAACCAGTGTCATCAACCTCTGGTGATCATGTTGACGCACACCGTCAAGTAGTAATATTGAAGTTCATGGACAGAAAGGAAAGGTCAAAACACCATGTAGACTATGTGAAGGGGACCATACCCTTCCTAGTTGTCCTTTTTTGGATGAGGCCAAGAGAGTCTTGCATAACCATCCTGCTTCACCGCAACGACTTCCATCTAGATACAAGAAACTCTCCCCAAGTCCTTTACTAGTTGAAAATATGACTGACATAACTCAATCGTTAGTCGAAACACCTATTGTTGAGATTGAATATTTTGAGTCCATACCAGGTCAAAGTCAGTAGGTCGAGATGGCAGTCGACCCAATTTTTCCTTCAGAAGGTCCACCTTCTAATGATATCATTCCCAAAGAGAGTGAGAACAATGCTGTTCAAGTTATTTTCATTACTTCAGAGTCCGATGAACTTGGGGGCAATCCAACCGTTCCTTCACAAAAGGAAGAGAATCCTCCAATTCCCGCTACTCAAGGGGTTCATACAATCGTTTATTTAGTACCCCATCCAAGTAGTCTAGTCACTTCCTTGGATTGGAATCGACTAGCAAGATCCTACCTTCCTTCTAATGTACCATTCTAGATCATAGTACAAGTTTACAAAATGATCATGTCTGGCACAATCATAGATGAAGGGGCATCAATGAGTATCCTTTCCTCAACTACTTGGAAAGCGCTTGGTTCACCATCTCTTATGCCTGTTACACAGAATTTGTCAAGCTTTAACAAAGGAACCACTCGACCGTTAGGGATCCTTCCTAAGTTGTCGATAACTTTGAGAAGGAAAACCATTCACGTGAACATGATGGTAGTCTAAGGACCGTTGGATTACAATATACTCCTCGGACATGACTATGTTTACAACATGGTATCTATTGTTTCAACACTCTTTCAAGTGTTGTGTTTCCCGCATGAAGGAAAAATTATCACTGTTGACCAGCTTTCATTTCTTGGTTCAAACACAGCTTCAAGTCAAACATCATCCCTAAATGGTCCTTTTGAATCAATATTATCTCTTCAACCTTCATTCCATCCACCTAATTACCGTGAGTAGTCTGGTGAATGTAACGAAGTTTAGGGGGCATGCACCCTTGTTCAAATGGCAGATGAACCCAGCTGAAAAGATATGAATTTCCCTGTAAGTTAAGTGATTGGTCTAACACACCACTCACCTTTGTCTATTTGGCGAACAAATACAAGGAAGTGTTTTGTCTAATCGCTAACTAAAACCATCCTGCTTAACCACAATGATTTCCATATGGTTACTGGAAACTCTCCTTTTCTCGATGCCTAGGGGCATGCAAACCTTTTTATGCAAGCTAAATGACCAATTTCATTTTTAGCTTTTTAGCATCTTTTATCTTTTTAGCATTTTATTTTTTCTAGTATTTCAACTTCTTAGGTTAGGTGATTGGTCTGATCCACCATCCACCTTTGTTTGCACCACAGATGAAGCAAAGGAAGTGTTTTGTCCAGCTACTGATGAAACCGTCCTACCTAACCTCAGTAGTTCCTTAGCTTTCTAGGATTTCTAGCTTTTTAGCTTTTTAATTTTGGCATTTCTAACTTACATAAAAAGAAACCATGAGCGATGTTATCGTATGGTTCAAGCTCATTAAAAAATAAACCTACCCATGAGAAATGTTATCGCATGGGTCAAGCTCGTTAAAAAATAAACCTACCACTGAGCATATGTTCCCCCAGAGTTCAAGCTGATTAAAAAATGAACCCACCTTAGGTAAATAACCGTTGTGATTGCCATGCTATCAACCTTTTGAGCCTTGGTTGTGTTCCTGCCATCACCTCCACTCTTTTGGCTGATCATATGCTTCCACTTGATTGTTTACCTCTTTGAGGAATAGCTACGACGAGTGGTCTTGTTAGCCACACTCTTCACATCACCATGTTTTGAGAAGTTCCAAGCTTACCCGGAACTAGTTGCTATCCTAAACGCCACTCATTCCTCAAAAACAAGTCTCCTTTAAACTCTTTTCAGACTCATTAAATATGAAAAGATTGTCGAGAAATTGGCCTTTCCATCTCATTAAGGTGATTGGAAGTACCATCCCTCCTGTATATTTTAATGTTTTTCGGACCTGAGGGATTATCTGATGAAAAATTTCAAGCGCTTGTGCTTTTGGCTCACTAAAGTTATCAAAACATCATCCCTTTCACATTATTTTATCCTTTTTTAGACTTAAGGAATTATTCTACGAAAAATAACTACTAGAGCTTCCTTTTCGTCCCTTTTCAAACTCTCTAAACATGAAAAGGACTGAGTTATCCTTGTCATTAAACTTGTTAAAACAATAGCAACGAACTTGTGCATCTAGATGAGGATGAGTTTCACTATCATTAGGCTCGCTAAAACATAGCGACAAGTTTGCTCGAAGGGAAAATTATAGAACAAGCATATGTTATCCTCCTCAAGCTTGACAAAAATAAAGAGGTACTGGTCAGCAATGACTAGGGAAAAAGGGAAGAAAGCTTGAAGAATTTTATTGGTAGCAGGTCACTCTTGAACATGACACTTTCACTCCATCACCATGATTGAGTCGAGTTGGGTTATTTTGTTCACCAGTCATATCACAGTTGGTCCTCCATACCATCCATCTTTTGGGGTTAGTGCTACCAATCCATCTCAGTGTCACCGATATGTTCAAGAGAATTCATTCTGAGAATTCACCATCTAGTTAATGCCTCATCCACTACAATACCTTCACCCTCCATTTTTCATGACCACCATTCCTGAACCTTTTATCGTCAGATCATTTTTCACCTCCAGAAAATCATTTGCTTCATTCGTGTCATAGATGTGGGATACAATAAGGCCTTCCTACAATAGGTCACTTCTTATCAACATCAACTCATTATCCAAGAAGTTGACTTAGAAACAACCCTTTCAGTACTTTGAAGCTTGCATGCCTCAATGGTAAGTTTCTCACTTCCAGCAATAGGTTTACATCAACAGCCTTCGACCAAAAGATTTTGCGTGGTGTTTGACATTGGATCATATATTCACACCACGTGAATTGTACTGTAGTACCTTGAGGGTAATTATCATTATCAATGATTCCTCTTGCACCTATTAACAACTTACATTATTGGCTGGTAACTAGGAAATGTCTTTACATGTTCAACTTCAGGACATCTTTTCACATGGATCTACTTGTACATCGGGTGAAGATTGAACGAGTTTGAAGACACCAGATCTAGTTTCATCCATCCGGGCTGTGATATATTGAGGAATAGAAAGACATCGAATGTACACAAAAGCTACACAGATGATCATCCAAGCTAGGGATGATGATTCTACATATAAAGAATCACCAGTCTGCAACTGTGGACAATTATTTGTTCTATGTACATAAAAATGAATTTATAAAGATGAGCATGGGGATCCCTACCTCAACTAGATCATGAAAATAATATGATGATGATGTATTGTATTGTACCTTATACAGGTCACCTTCTAGTTCGAATACCTCGAATCCTCATGATAATGTGTTTCACCCGACATCAAAATATTTATGACTTCATGCTTTAGGGGGCAACTATTAGACATACTTGGGCACTACAACCCCAATCTTATATGTCAATAAACCAAGGGCTATTTAACCCCTAAAAGTGTTGTTTCATGCCCTAAAAGATCATGGTCATCTGAAAACATCATTCCCCAAAAGTTCCACCTAAAAAACCACTCAGAACTGGCCAAAACTAGACTATACTGACTATTCCATTGTTAGGGCGCAAAGCATACTGACTGCTCCACTAGCCAGATGTGATGCATACTGAAGAGGCCTTCTATGGGGTGCAATGAGCGATAATGGACAAATGTCCGAGACATTTTGATAAGTGGATGCTCATGGAATCTTCTAGAAACTTCTCCTATGACACTTGCCTCTCTGAATTCGCCTAGGGATGAGTAAGAGATCCAAGAAACCTCCAAGTGGAACCAAGAAAAACAAGTGGAATGACACTAATAAAAAACCAAGAGATGACTCACACCCTTGCATACATCTATAAATCGATCCCTCATCTGAGAGAACTAGAGGCTGGAATTTTGTGATTTGTAAGGAAGTGCTGATAGTTTGTCTTTGAGAGAGAGCATTGTATTGTTGAGTGATCTTTCTTTTCATGAGGTGAAGAGGGCTTTGATGCTGGGAGGATGATGCTAGATCGAATAGCTGGGTTGTAATTCTCCCTTCATATTTAAGAAAGTTCTTTGAGTTTTCCTCCATACAATTGTGTATTTGTGAATGTTATTATTTGTAGATGCCATTGTATGTTCATTGTATTTCTGATTCTGTAATGCGTATGATACAATAGATCAAGATGCTTTGATGGAGTTTTTTTACATTGTTTCTATAGGTATTCTCTAAGAGGGACACGTAGGAGAGGATTTGCAAGCTATATCAAGGGAGAGAGAAATCAAGCAAGGAGTCAAGCGAAAGATCCAGGTTGGTTCCTTTACTTCTCTCTTATCTATCATACATAGAGGAAAATACCAAATTGTTTTGATTGTTTGTTTGCTAGGATACCTGCCAATCTTAAAGGGCTATAAGATCGAAAAGGCACTAGCTTTCCCAGCACCCTTGTCCATTAGGCGGTAGAACCCAGCTGAAAAGATATGAATTTCCATGTAAGTTAAGTGATAGGTCTGACACACCACTCACCTTTGTCTATTTCGCGGACAAAGCGAAGGAAGTGTTTTGTCTAACCACTGACTAAGACCATCCTACTTAACCACAGTGATTTCCATATGGTTACTAGAAACTCTACTTCTCTCGATGCCTGGGGGCATGTAAACCTTTTTATGCAAGCTAAAAACGAACAAATTTCATTTTTTAGCTTTTTAGCATTTTTTAGCTTTTTAGTATTTTTAGTAGTGCAACTTCTTAGGTTAGGTGATTGGTCTTATCCAACATTCACCTTTGTTTGCACCGCAGATGAAGCAAAGGAATTGTTTTGTCTAGCTACTAATGAAACCATCCTACCTAACCTCAGTAGTTTCTTAGCTTTCTAGCTTTTCTAGCTTTTTAGCTTTTTTACTTTTGGCGTTTCTAGCTTACATAAAAAGAAACCATGAGCAATGTTATCGTATGGTTCAAGCTCGTTAAAAAAGAAACCTACCCATGAGCAATGTTATCGCATGGTTCAAGCTCATTAAAAAATAAACCTACCACTGAGCATATGTTCCCCCAGAATTCAAGCTTGTTAAAAAATGAACCCACCTTAGGTAAATAACCGTTGTGATTGCCATGCTATCAACCTTTTGAGCCTTGGTTGTGTTCCTGCCATCGCATCCATTCTTTTGGCTGATCATACGCTTCCATTTGATTGTTTACCTTTTTTAGGAATAGCTATGACGAGTGGTCTTGTTAGCCTCCCTCTTCACATCACCATGTTTTGAGAAGTTCCAAGCTTACCCAGAACCAGTTGCTATCCTAAATGCCACTCGTTCCTCAAAAACGAGTGTCCTTTAAACTCTTTCAGACTCGTTAAATATGAAAAGATTGTGGAGAAATTTTCCTTTCCAACTCATTAAAGTTATTAGAGGTACCATCCCTCCTATATATTTGAATCTTTTTCAAACCTAATGGATTATCTGATGAAAACGTTCGAGCGCTTGTCTTTTCGACTCACTAAAGTTATCGAAAAATCATCCCTTTCATATTATTTTATCCTTTTTCAGACTTAAAGGACTATCCTACAAAAAAGAACTACTGTAGTTTCCTTTTTGTCCCTTTTTAGACTCTCTAAACATGAAAGGGACCTAGTTATCCTTGTTGTTAAACTCGTTAAAACAATAGCGACAAACTTGTCCACCCAGACAAGAACGAGTTTCAATGTCATTACGCTTGTGAAAACATAGCGATAGGTTTGCCCGAAGTCAAATTATAAAACAAGCATCTGTTATCCTCCTCAAGCTTGATAAAAATAAAGAGGTATTGGTCAGCAATGACTAGGGAAAAAGGGAAGAAAACTTGAATAATTTTATTGGTAGCAAGTTGCTCTTGAACATGACACTTTCACTTCCATCACCATGATTGAGTCGGGTTGGGTTATTCCATTCACCAGTCATATCAATGTTGGTCCTCCATACCATCCATATTTTGGGGTTAATGCTACCAATCCATCTCAGTGTCGCCGATATGTTCAAGAAAACTCATTCAGTGAATTCACCATCCAGTTAATGCCTCATCCACTGCAATACCTTCACCCTCCATTTCTCATGACCACCATTCCTAAACCTTGTATCGTCAGATCATTTTTCACCTCTAGAAAGTCATTTTCTTCTTTTCGTGTCATAGATGTGGGATACATTAATGCCCTCCTATGATGGGTCACTTCTTGTCAACATCAGCTCATTATCCAAGACGTTGACTTAGAAACAACCTTTTTAGTACTTTGAAACTTGCATGCCTCAATGGTAAGTTTATCACTTCCGGCAACAGGTTTACATCAATGGCCTTCAACTAAAAGATTTTGCATGGTGTTCGACATCGGATCATATATTCACACCACGCGAATGATACTATAGTACCTTGAGGGTCATTATCATTATCAGTGATTCCTCTCGCACCTGTTAATAGCTTACATTATTGGCTGGTAATCAGGTGATGGCTTTCCATGTTTGACTTCAGGACATCTTTTCACATTGATCGACTTGTACATTGGGCGAAGATTGAATGAGTTTGAAGACCCCAAATCTAGTTTCATCCATCCGGGCTGCGATATATTCAGGAATATAAAGACATCAAATGTACAGAGAAGATGCACAGGTGATCATCCAAGCTAGGTATGATGACTCTACATATAAAGAATCACCAGTCTAGATCATGAAAATAATATGATGATGATGTATTATATTGCATCTTATACAAGTCACCTTCCAGTTTGAATACCTCGGATCCTCATGATAAAGCATTTCAACTGACATCAAAATATTTACAACTTCATCCTCTAGGGGGAAACTGTTATAGACATATTTAGGCACTACAACCCCAATCTTATATGTCGACAAGCTAGGGGCTTTTTAACCCCTAAAAGTGTTGTTTCATACCCTAAAGGATCATGGTCAACTGATTACATCATTCCCCAAAAGTTCCACTTGAAAAACCACTCAGAACTGGCCAAAACTGGACCATACTAACTACTCCACTATCAGGGTACGATGCATACTGACTGCTTCACTAGCTAGGTGTGATGCATACTGAAGTGGCCTTCTATGGGGTGGGATGAGTGAGAATGGACAAATCTCCGAGACAGTTTGCTAAGTGGATTCTCATGGAATCTTCTAGATACTTCTCCTATGACACTTGTCTCTCAGAATTTTCCCAGGGATGAGTAAGAGATCCAAGAAATCTCCAAGTCGAACCAAGAATAGCAAGTGGAATGACACTAATCCAAAACCCAGAGATGACTCACACCCTTGTAGACATCTATAAATGGATCCCTCATCTGAGAGATCTGGAGGTTGGAATTTTGTAATTTGTAAGGAAGTGCTAATAGTTTGTCTTTGAGAAAGAGCATTGTATTGTTGGATGATATTTCTTTTCATGAGTTGAAGAGGGCTTTGATGCTGGGAGGATGATGCTATATCAAACAGCTGGGTTGTAATTCTCCCTTCTATTTTAAAGTTCTTTGAGTTTTCCTGCATACAATCGTGTATTTGTGAATGTTGTTATTTGTGAATGTTATTGTATGTTCAATGTATTTCTGATTCTTAATTGTTTATAATATAATAGATCAAGATACTTTGATGGTGTTTTATTACTTTGTTTCTACAGGAATTCTCTAAGCGGGACAAGTAGGAGAGGAGTTGCAAGCTCTATCAAGGGAGAGAGAAATCAAGCAAGGAGTCAAGCAGAAGATCCAGGTTGGCTCCTTTAATTTTCTCTTACCTATCATGCATAGAGGAAATGCCAAATTGCTTTGATTGTTTGTTTGCTGGGATAGCTGCTAATCCTAGAGGGCTAGCAGATCAAAAAGACACTAGTTTTCCCAGAAGCACACATATATTTGTGTGTATGAGTATACTAGAAATTTTAGTAACATGCTCTCAACTTCATCCCTGGAACTTCTTTCTATGGTTTATTTTGAGGTAGCTCTCTTGGGTTCCATGATAAGGGTGAATTTTGGAGAGAAGTGCTCAACAACTGTGGTACCTATAGGAAGAAAAAGGAACTAATTGAAAGCATAAATTAGCTTTTGCAAAACCACTTCCAAAGAAAGATTAGGTAGAAAACCGGTGCACAATTATGTTGCTCAAGTGAGGGAGACTGGATGTTTGAACTTCACATTGCACAGTCCTAGGAGTCAATGGTATAGCCTGAGGCATGAGATGGTGCAATGCCTAATTAATCCTCGACAATGACTTTGAGAGACTACTCATTGTGCAGTCCCAGTGGACAACATGGTAGGTCGAGCCTTGGAATCATGCAATGTGTAGTTGGGCCAACCTGTACTACATATTGTGTGGTCTCAAAGGACAAAATTCACCTTGAGCTTCAAACTTGTGTGATACCCAACTGGGCAAGGAAATTTATAACCACTAGAAGTGGAGATCTTTACGGTGAAGGTGTGGGAAATAAGCAGATCTATAATATAATGCAAGTTAATACATGGATCTAACTAAGTAGGGATATATCAATGTGAATCAAGTTCATAAACTCAAAAAATGGACGAAGAGACAAATATGTGAGGAGAGTTGCTGGAATGTCCATCATTGGTTTGCAAAAATAAGAAAATCAATGCAACACTTATGAAAGGAGAACAAAAAACTGAAACAACACTTCTATAAGCTAATATAAGTTAAAAAACCAACAACCATGAATAGAAACAAGAAAAAAAACACTCACAAAAGGGAAATGACAAAAAGCAACAAAAAAGGGGGTAAAAGACGATAAAAGCAAAACTGACCTAGAAAAGCAACGCAAACTCCACCAAAGGCCCCTTGATCTCCTTGGGAATGGCATAGATCCAAGATCAAATGTACAAATGAGATCTATATGCATATATTAAATAGATTTGGGTGGATTTGGGTTTATTATGCACATGCCTAAAATCAAGGTAAAAGTGACACTCAACAGAAATTTCTAAAAATAAGGACTATGCCACCATTGGGAAATTAGTGAAGAATCCCTATTTTCTAGGGATTTCTTTTTCACTTTTTTTATTTTTCTCTTTTTTAGGAAACTTTCCATGCACAATAAAAGGAATATTTCACAATTCTAGGGAACTGGGAAACTTTCCAGCTTAGTGCATTTTGCAGTTTCTAAGCTCAAGTAATGGATTGCATAGTTTATGTGCTTAGTGTTGGGTTGCCATCCATGAATATGTAATTCCAAAGCTCAAGGTTGAGCTACCTATTAGGATTGTGCAATTTAATCATCAATGCTATGTTTCCCTTATCGATTTTGCATTTTTTGGATGCAAGCCCATAATTGCTACAATATCAAGTCAAAAGGTTACCTTGTGACTCAAAAGATTAAATAAGTATGAAAACAAGAAAACACAAGAACAACATAACAATATAAGTCTTAATCAAATCGTGAATACTTGTCGAAATTCAAAGATAAGCTCGTGCAAATAGAGAGGAAGACTCCAAAATCAAAGCATAGGAAATATTTTGGAGGGTGGTTGTAGCATATACAATAGGCATGTAAGATCTAATATAGTAAAGGATATTTCTAGATTAACTTCCGAGATGATGAGATGAGTTCAATAAGAAGTGATCCGTCATATGAGGACCTACGATATGAAACTCATGTCAAGTTTCAAAGAAAAAATTTGGAGTGATGCGAGACCTAATAAGGGATGGCTAATGCTATTGAGGGCTACGAATTGCAAGGTAATTTTGACTGAGGTTGGACTTCTCTATAATGTATCAATGACACAACATTTTGATTTGGCAGCATTCGACTCAAAAGGAATACCCAAAACCATACTAAATACTTTCAATGAGGTATGACCAATTGAGAGACAAATGAATTTCCTAACCTACACAGAAAGTTGATAGAGTGTCATGTTCAAGAGTTACATACTACCTTTTGTAAAAGAAAAACATATGTTTCTTTCCAATTTCCCCCATGATTACTTGCAAGTACCTCTTTATTATTATGCAATCTTAAGGAGGATAACATATGCTTGTCGTGTAAGCTCATCCTTAGGATGAGCCCTTCGAAGTAATTTTAATGAAGTGGTTCGTTCTCGTCATGATTCACGAGTCCTACACTGCTCTCTTTTTACGAGTCGAATGAAAGGGTAACTCAATGTCGTTTTCATATTTAAAGAGTTTAAAAAGGAACAAAAAGAAAACTCATTCAGTTCTTTCAACGTAAATTTTTAACAAGCCTAGAGAAACAAAATCTTGGTGTTTTTCATATTTAGGGTGTCAAGAGAAAAACATAAGTAAACTCCAAAATGTCCTTTTTTAATATTTATTCTCTCAAGCCCAGAAAAGAGTAAAATAATGCATTAGAGAACTCTTTTAACTCTGATTAGAGAAAATATATTCTTTTCATAAATATTCTACAAGGTCTGTAAAAGGTGTAAACTTATATATAGATTTTATTTCACTTACTTTAATGAGTTTGAACTAAACATGCATACTCGACAATATTTTCATATTTCGAGAGTCAAAAAAAGGTTTAAAGATAACTCCAATATTTCACTTTTTCGTAATTTTTTAAGAGCCTGAAAAAGTGATAGAAGTTTATTTGTCACCAAAATGATATATTTTCGTATTAAAACCTATGAACTGCACTTTCAAAATCAAAATTCATCATAACTACTAGGAAAATTGTAAAACCATTAAAAATTTGAATTTTTAGAATCTAAAGGCAAAAATAATAATCACAAAACATAACACGGTAAATACTTTGTTTGAAAGTTGTTCACAAGAAAACCTGAGTTGAGAAAACAAAATATATTATTTTAATAGGCTTATTTTGCTTATAAAAGTTCAAAAAGTAAAATATTTCTTTACCATTTGTACTTTTACCATTGGGAGTTTTTTGAAAGTGCATTTTCACCCAAATGTTTAGCAGTGTTAGTGTTGGTATCTTCATCCCTCCATCAGTGATCAAATTTCTCCCTTTACATGCATATTAGGTGTCCCATCCGATCAGCTGCATTCCATTAGGTCATGGATCAACTAATGGTAGTGGTGAATTATCAATTTCCCTCATAGTGTTTACTTGTTGGCCTATTTTGACATGTTCAGGTCATTTACTGTCATTTTGTTTCATTCTATGTACCAAAATTAGTTTTAGTGTTTTAGGTCTCACTAGGTCTAGGGTTTGATTTAACTCCTTCCAATGTTTTCCAAATGTCAGTCCATGTCACCATTCAGCTGAGTGTACCATCATTCAAAGAGTTTTCATCATCATTTTAGGTTCCAATAGGTCATTTTACACCTTGTTCGTGCTTCAGTTACACTTGGGTAAGGCTCATTTCCATTTCGTAGGTTTTTCAAGGTAATTTCTCTTGGATGGTCGAATCATCAACAAAACTTGTATCCTGATGTTCATACACCTTCTGCTATCCTTAATGTACCTTATTAAACACTTCCCGTCATTGATATGCCTCAAATTCCTCATTTTCCCACAAACGCTAGTTTCTTACTACAATTTGACAATTTTCTAGGTTAGGCATGTGTTTATCCCTTTTGGACCCCTTCCCCTCACTCAATCTTTGAAATTAAACTTTCCCTTGTTTCCTAACATCCCTCCCTACTTCCCAAAATTTCCTCAAGAATTTAGAAGCCCCTTATCCCCTTCATTTCCATTCATTTCGACAAATCCCTTGTTCAACACATCGGGATAGGTTTTAATCAAATGATGTTTATGAGAAAGAAAAAATGAATTTGTAAAAAGTGAGATATTTTTTTGTCCATAATAAGCCAAGGAAAAAAAACCTCCTTCACTTTTTACACAGTTGTCATGATTTTAGAGAAATGTCAAAATTAAAGTTGCCTCAAGAGGGTTGCTACACCTCTGAAGTGGCCTTGGAAAAAGTAATATTTCTCCTAGCTTGGTTGGCCAAATGACTTGCTTGATGATTGAAATGATATCTAGATAGAAATAGCTCTCAAATGAGTTATCATGAACTCAATTTGGAGTTGAGGAATACCTTGAAAAGTTGATTGCAACAACACTCTGCATTTAGGTAGTCTCATTTTGCACATTTTGACTAGTCGTGGGAGATTTGACTTTTCATAGGGCAAGTGACCTCTAAATTGGAAAACCCAAGATGTTTTGGAAAGTGGACACAATAATATTTCCAACAAGATATCCTACACCCAATTTGGACACCAAAAAGACCTCCAAAACTTGATCTGAAAGCGGAACTATGCATATAATCAGTAGCGCTACGCATAGAAATTTTCAACACAGGCTTTTCCAACAGGTGTGTAGCACCACTGGTGCTACACTTTTGATGGGGGCCTCCATTTACAAAACAATTTGCATGTGTGGAATCAGCATGAAAATTTATGCATGCTCAAAAATGGGTGAGAAATTTTTACAAGTTTTGGACCTCCAAAAGGGCCAAAAACACCCAAAAAGTTCCCTCTCTGCCACTTTTTTGGCACACAGGAAGCAGCCTTGGGAGATTTCATTTTTGGAGTGGCAAATCGACTCCAAATCAAAATATTCAAATTGTCCCGGAAAGTAGACTCACCAATCTTTCCAATGAGCTATTCTGCACCTGATTGGGACTTCAGGAAGACTTCCAAAACGGGTCTAGAAAAAGTGCTACACATATGATCAGTGGCACTGTGCATAGGAGAAATTTTACCAGTTTTGCCTGTTTGTGTAGAATTTCGCCTAGTTTTGCTGTCAATCAACTTTTTCTTCTCCCATTGGTAAATTGAAGATGTAATATATGTGATATGATGTACTATGATGAAAATATGATGAAAAATCACTTGAGTGGGTAGATACATCAGTTAGCATTACTTGGAGGATGAATGAATCGGTTTTCGTAATTTTAGAGGCAAGTTGTTCCATTGCCTATTTTGTAGTTCCTAGTTCAGATGTTGTTGAAATAGCTCCTTGACCCATGGATTCGACCCTTGATGGCTAGCATAGGTGGTTTGATGCCTATATCTTGTACTTTCTTGGTCATTTGTCAAGGTTTGACTCTTGTGGATGCATTGAGCACTACTGTAAATCACTTCTGCAGTTCGGCAAGAAAATGAACCAGGGTTTTTCAACATTTTGTGGGATTCTTGTGGTAATGTGAATTAGCATTTTTTTCTCCTCTGTTATTTAGTTTATCTTATGTTTATATGTGCCATCAAATCTCTTTTTCTGCATAACTAAATGAATCAAGATTAAAGGGTGGAATCCATTGATGTTCGATGCTCTGCCTTGCGGTTTGATTCAGTTCTAAATGTTTTCTACTATTTGGAGAGGACTCATGAATCTTACATTCCCTCTCCAACTCCTCACCAGTCTCTAGACCGAACATCACATTCATTTCAAAGTGCTAAAACACTTGCCTACCTCGCCCCAGAGAAACCTCTGCAAATCTGAGTTGATTTCCTAGACCCAAAGCTGCCTTCCTCATCTGATCCAGTAACCAACCATTAAAATCAATCAAAATCCTCTGAGCATACACCTAGCCTAAAATTATTATTTATACTAGTAATCTCAAGCCTTACTTGCCATATTTTCTTTGAAATTGACAAGGAGAGAGCCATTTCCCGACCTGGTAGGGCTAGCTACCAGGTTAAGCGTGGTTTCATGTTACCCTAGACTTGCAGCTTGAGGTAGATTTAGGCTATAACAAGCAACATATTGCGATCATAATGGTGGATCATTTCATGCAACATTTTCTCCAAGAAGAAGATCATTCCTTTCTCTTCATTTTGTTGGTTTTATTTTGTATTTCACTAGTGATTTTTCCTTTTGTGGACATTTTTACTGACTAAAATTATGTCCTCGGGCTTGCACGATTCCTCTTCATCGGGATTGCACAAAACTAATTTCTACTTAACCAATTTTATGCTTTCCCAAGTCCCTATTTCATTGTGTTGTTTCCTTAGGAATTAGCCCCTATTAATTAGGGAAATTCCTTAATTGGAATTGTGCAATTCTCATAGGCCTTCCTTTGACTATATGCACCACCTGTACAATTGGTATGATTATACAATTGATAGTAAACTGTCCCTAAACTATAATCACAACTGGGTAACTCTCAAATCTCACATGCATGAGCTATTTATGAGTCAATCATTGGTTTATTGGTTGATTGTTGTAGGCAACACCACACTCCTAAACCTCCCACTAGTTCCTCCAACAGTTGGAACTAGTTTAACTGACTTTAACTCAGTTACACTGAATTAATAAATTACAACTAAACTAAACTCAACGAGGGCTCCTATAATGTAGGAGACACCCTACACGACCGTCAACTTGAATTAACTAAGCTAACTAAGTCAAATTCACTTAGTTAACTAATACAAGTTGTCATGAGATGTGGAATTACAATTTTATTCCCAATTTTATTCAAGAAGAACATTAAATTAGAATTTTCTTGTTGCATTTTCAACATGGAAGGGTTTTAAAGAACAAGTAAATTTTAGAATTATATGTTTTATAATGACTAAACTGTTAATTTCTCTGTCATCCACCATGGTTTGTTTGGCTTCAATGAATTCTTAATTGCTACTTTAAGTTGGGTAAACCCTCATTCTCCATTGTCATCCACTTTTTATTTTTTAATTTTTTTCATGTCATAACCACAGGTTATGAATTCTCCTACCCACAATTAGTGAAAGTGAGACTCAAAAAAGGACTCAACGTAATGATGCTTTTTCCCCATCTCGATCCTAAACCACTCTCAAATTAACAACTACCATAGGATATATTTGATAAATATTTGAAGGTTACGCATGTACAATACGTGTTCATGAAGAACGCTTAAGGATAGCCAACACGAACAACTTTTGGAATTACATGTAGTTTGAGTTAGTTAGTTGTCTGCTTACAATTATTCATTTAAAGAAGCACAAAACATACATTCACATGAGGATTTAATGTTATGATTAGGATCAAATTAAACATGATACTTCTTTTCTTGTGACACTTAGAGGGGAAAATGATATGCATGTGATTTGAATGTGTAATGTGATCTTTTTGTAATTAATATTTCAAATCTGAATTTCGCAGTAATATGTAATTATCATAGAATAATTAATGGATGGTTTTGCTTATTTTCTTAAATATCATCTTGCATCAATCATTATTTGGCCAAGAAAGGAATTATACCAACACTATGAGAACGTCAAACACGAATAGCATTTATGGAAATGGGATGATCACAATTGGAAGCTAAATTTGAATCCTTCATTGATTTTACAACAAATAGATCCCATTTAGATGTTCCCAGGCTTTCCATCACAACACAACATGATGTGACTCTAGGGATCCAACATGATGCACAAATAAATTGAGAGTAACCTCTTCTCTGCACACAAAATTTTATTTTGGTGATAGAAATTGCTACTTGGTGCAAACAAATGAATTGATGTGTATAAATAATTATGACGAGTCTTTTTCATTGTGTGAAGGCGTGGAGAAAACTCAACACTATGGAATCTCTTCTCACTCTGCATAGTTGTGCGGAGGTGGATTTCATTGTGTGGAGTGTGGAGGTACAGAGGAAGCATGTGCAGAGATGAAAATAATGATAGATTGGAGAAATGATTACAAAAGTGTGAAAATGTCTTTCATTGTGTTACTTCTACACTCAACACAAACTTAATCAATTAATTAACACTAGAGGCAGATAATATGTTGCATTTCAGCTATTAACAATATTCATTATTAAATTAAAACTCTTGAAACCATATTACAAAATAGACATGCTTATTGATGAAATAACTAACATATACAAGATTGTATGAATCTATTCTGTTATAATAGTTCCAATAACTAATTACAAGGGATAACTTCTCATATCAACTTTTACTTGAGAATATTTAAATCTCCTTTTTCTTTTATTATATATGCTTCAATCATTCTTTACAAATTATGAGTAAATAATGTTTTTAATTTTATTTTAGTTAGATTTTGACCAAAAAAAACACTCATTACTCATGTACTTAATCATATTGAAATTTATTATTCATTATATATTTTCTAACTTATACGATATAAACTTATTTATTCTAAACAACAAAACATTTTATGAAAAAAAAATATTCTTATCATTGCAAATAAATATAACAATTGCGATATACATAAATTAAAATACCATACATATAAATAATCAACCAAATGTTTGTTCTAATAAAAAGCCATTATGAAAGTAATATATATATAATAATTATTATTATTATTATTAAGTGTTATTTAAAGATTATAGGACTTGGAAGCCCTTAGGGGTGCAACTTGTTTGCCAGCAAACACACTAGTAAGGTGTGCGTGCCGCTGTGCAAGTCACAGGCTCAAAAACCTCGACTTACGTGTGTGTCATGCTTGGGTGTCGTGCAGTTGCACTTGGAGGTTATAGTGGCAATCATCGGGGATCTAAAATGTGTCACAAGAGTATGAGAGCCAACCTCATGTCACACAAGTATGAGAGCCAGTGAGTTATAAATTTTGCCAGTCATTAAAAAAAATCAAGTTGTGGAATTTTTATTGGGAATTGATTTTTCTTTTCAAATATTGTTTCTTGTTGTTTAAAGTGACTTTTTGAATCTTGACTATGGATTAAGCACCAAAAAATAATGTACTTAGATTATTTCATAAAGGCTTAGTCTAACTTGTCGACGAAATGGCCTTTTTCACTACCATTTTTCTCATTAATTTTAATCAAAATATGACAAAGATTTTTAAAAAATTGAGTTTAAATTGTTTACTCTACATAATGGTCTTTTTCTCATTAATTTTGATCAAAATCAGACATATATTTTTAAAAACTTGAGTTTAAGTTGTTTAATCTGCATAATGGCCTTTTCCATGACCATTTTTTTCTTTAATTTTAGTCAAAATATGACAGAGATTTTTAAAAATTTGAGTTTAAATTGTTTAATATACATAATTCAAGTGCACCAATGGTTTTTTAGGGCGCTTAATATATTTATGTATTTAAATTGTATTGCCTGATTTTGGTGAATTCCGATGAAAAATGATATTTCTTCTGTAAATTAAACTACTCCATTCATAACTCAAATTTGTGATGCCAACAAATTCCTTCCAAATTTTAAGTGAATTAAACTGAAAAACCTTCATTTATATAAAACAACTATTATCATTCATTGATTGATTATATTTCAAGGCAAAACCATGTATAATCACACAACGATAACAATGTTGGGAAAGGAAATGACACATTTTAGGGCTAACAAACAAACATACATTAAATTTTTTAATGTTAAACGACTTAGGGCTAAAACATCACAATACAGTTACATATCCTAAATATCCAAATACAAAGGTTTATGATAAGACCTTAATACAACACGTTCTCATCACTAGTATGGGTGGAAGATAGAATGTTACAATGTGAAAAATCGACTTTAGTTAATCTCCGCATACTAAGCCTGCAAGTGAGACAAAAAAGTCCACAATAATATACACCTAATTATATTTATATTTTTTCATTAACATTCATTTTAAATAAATCATATTTTCCTCGTATTTCTACATTATATATTAACATGATTAGACCAGAACATTTATTTGGGTGATTCTTGATGACGAACCATATTAAGTGGTTTGAAATGCATCGAATCGAAAATTTAGAATGTGATTTACGAGAAGAACTCTCTTGAATAATCTATATTTTATTAGAGACTTAAGAAAGTTTAGATATATTTATGCCATGGTTAGCCAATAGAAAAAATGATGAGTGGTGAAACCAACGCTTTTTAAATATTGAAAACACTTTTATGTGACTCAAAAATATTACATGGCAATCTTTAAGCCTGAGGCTCCTTAGGCATGATGCGAGCAAAAGAAGCATATCCAAATAGCTATATAAACTAATATAAAAATACCCATTGTTTAAATAGGTAGAAATCATTAACCTGCTCTTGCAATCTTTGATTTCTTGACAGTTATGGGTTATTTTTCACTTACTGGTAACTATCACAAATCTGGAGGGAGGAAAATGTGACCTTCAATTCATTGAAGGCATTGATCCAAACCTTGACCCGTGATCTAAAGTTCATTGAGGATCATTAATATCTCTCAATGAGCTTCACCTCTATCAAATACAAATCTCTTAGCAATAATTTCATGTGGAATTGAATGTCAATAATCTGCATGTACTCATTAAGTTGAAACCTGATATACTCAATGTCTAGTACCCACTCAAAAAATTCCCCAACATTCTCAATATTTGAAAACCATTTCCTCTCCATATTAATGTTTCATTCTTCCTCATCTATCTCTTCCTGAAATTGAGGCAAGTTTGTCGAAATTTGTGTAGCTCAAATGACATTTAGGAGAGGAGACAACCCACCAAAAGTAAGTTGGTTGGGAAAAGTACCCAGGTGGTTCTAGGTTTGGACCCAAAGTTGTGGGTTCGGACCTTAGACAACTAATTTATTCATTTTATTTAATTATTAGAGGGTTGATTGGGTAAAACCATAAAGTACTAAGGGTTCTTTAAATAACCTAAATGAAAAGTATAAATAAAGAGCTTATGGAGAGGGAAAATACACACATTGTGAAGGATAGCAAGTGTGGAGTGAAAGAGCCTTAGAGAGGATCAATTTTTATTCATGGAGGCTAAGATATGTCTAACTGAAACCACAGGAGCATGTAAATAATCTTGTCCAAGATGCCAAGTGAGGGATATATCAAGGAGTAAACCATGTTTATTTTAGAGTAATAGATGACTTGTTTGAGGAATGGAACACTAGTAGCGAACACATGAGTGTAGTTTTTGGTTGGTATAATAGGGCCAATCCATATATCCAACTGGTTGAGGCCTAACAAGGCCAATCGTAGGTTTTTCCTGTGGTTTCAAGGATCATGGAGATATAAAGGCCAGTCACAAGGTGTTTTATCCCTAGAAATAGGGCAGAGTGGTAGACAGAACCGGTTAAGTTTTTTATAGGAGATCAAGGATAGGATAGAGATAATTGGGGTTGGTAGAGGGTTGGATCAAAGATTAAGGGATATTGTAGTACCTACAGAAGGCTTGCAACAAAGAAAGGTCGTGAAGATATAAGAGAACTTGATCTGTTGTTGAATGTTAGTTTTTGTGCTAATTTCAATTTCAGAATTAAGACAATTGCTCATTATTTGCTTTATGTGCATAGGTTTTTTTTATGGTGTTTCTGAATCTAGCAGGTAAATTTGTCAAGTTTTATGTCAAATTCATGAGAAAAATAGCATGTAAATAAATTGTTGAACAACAATAAAAAAATATACAACAAACCATCAAAATGAACACTTAACACAGTGTTTTGATGAAGGAGTTCACCCCCTATGGGCTACATCTCCTTGGTCCATATTTCATGGCTTGGACCTGTGTATTAGCTCAAAATGGAAAAAAGTGTTGTTTACAATCCTCCACTACTCTTGAAACCTACTTTAATGTGCTCATAATATCAAAATAATCTAGGAATTACTTTTTTTGAGCCCAAATTGGTAGAAAAATGCAAAGGTTATGGTCTCTTCAATTTCCCCTAGGAAAACTCCACCAAAGCTGGAGAAACTCCGGTTAATCCCGTCAAATTTGGAGAAATCCTATATTTATCGGATGCACCAAAAGATATGCCATTTTAACTGTGTCATTAATTAATTGATAAGAAATGTTTAATTAGCACTAATTTTCAATTAGCGCTTCAATCATGCGGTTATGGTTTACCGATGGCCTCTGGTTTTGTGGTAGTGGTCACATGCGGAGGGGGATGGCCCGCGGGGTTGGCCCTCTCCTCCCCCAAACACCACAGTTAAATATAACAAATATAAAATGTAACCATTGATTATTGAGAACCAACGACGCAGTATAGCAGTATTACTCCAAATTTGTGTGGGAGAGGTCATGGGTTTGACTATGCCGACCTTCCCATAAAATTTTGCAATGTGCACCAATGTTGATAGGCCTTTGGGGAGGGACACATGGCGGCCTCTGGGCTTGCCACATGTCTCCTCTTCATTGGTCCTCCCCTATCCAATAAGAAAATGCCATTTCATCAAACTATAGACCAATAGAAATGTGCCACCTAGCGTGACCATGTGGTTATTCACCAAACATTTGACCTGCACAGTCACTTGCCACGTCAATAGTACGGACTGCTGGTTGCACAATGACTGTTTTTTTTCAAAATTCCTCTATTTGGTAAAGTGGAAAAAATGTGATATCTTTCTCATACGAGATTTGTTTTAAGTGAAATGAGTTGCGTTGGGATCGTATCACCAAGACGGACATAGTCGTTCAGGTCTTGAGTGGTTCTGAGCACTTTGATATTTGAGCTAAATACTGATCACTTGATCATTCCTCCCCACTGGAAGCCTTTTGGACCCCAAAAGATACTATCAATTGTTCAATAGGTGAGGGTACATCTCCCTCACCTTCCCAATCTACATCCATTTGGCCTTAGAAGGATTTTTTCCCTTGAGTCCCACTCGAAGGTATTCGACATTCCCTCTCTTTGAAGTTTTGATTCTTCTGTCAAGTATGACATCTTTCTCAAGTTCATCCAAATATTCTAGCAAGAAATAATTTGTTGATGGTAGTCGAACATTCTCTCTTTGATCATAAATCAGAGGAGGCTCAAAAAATCTCAAATTCTCAACATTAACAATAGGTATATATGCATATAAGGAGGCAAATCTAGCTTAAATGCATTGTTACAAATCCTTTCCAGAACTTTAAAAGGACCATAATGGATTGGCTTCAAATTTTTACCTTCATTAGATAAAAAATTATCTTGAGGACAAATGAATCAGTTTCCTCCCTTTTAGAGGCAAGTCGTTAGTTTGATTAGATTCCAGTTTCCTGCTCAGTTTTTTATGGATTAGTTCCTCATCTTAGGGATTCGACCCCTGAGGATGGGAGGAGGTTGAATCAATGTCTTTATATTCCTTTTCTTTCTCATTGTAAAGGGTTGGACTTAGTGGGATGCCTAGGCTTTCATTAAATATCATTTTGTATCAATTACAGCAGGAGATTAATGAAAAATTGCAGTGATTTCTTTGGGATCCATGTGGTATGATGCTTAGTTCAGTTTTTCTGATGTTTACATGTGTTAAAATGTATTTTTGACTCTATTTCATCATTTCATACTCTTTATGTGAATGTATACAAGTCTAAAAGGAAGAATCCATAACTTTTATGCTTTGTTTTGGGTAGACGTTTCATACTCTGTGTTTTCTTCAGTTTAGGAAGAATCCATGAGGTTTACATGCTCTTCCTAGCTCTTCACCTATATTTTCACCTCATCCATAAAATCCAGGTTATGATCATTGTGCCTACCTTTCCCCATAAAACACCCTGCAGTTTTGATTTAATTTCCTTGTCGTAACTATTTGGCTCCTCCTGATCCAACAAAACCATTCAAAATCAAATCAAATCTTGTGCTACTATACCTAGCCTAATATCAGTTTCTAGATCCAGTCAATTTCGATGAGATTCTTACAGAGAGAGCCCTCTCCTGGCCTAGTAGGGCTAGATACTTGGCTAAGCGAGGTTTGTGGTTACCTTGGCATTGCCTTCCTTCAGGCTAAGGTTCAATCTAGGTGATAACGTAGTGGCGACTCTGCTGGGGAATGAGTGAAAGGTTTCATATTCCCTACGAAATATCATCAAATTTTAGATCTAGATCTGATTGTTGCTAGTGGACAACAATCAGATGCAACAAATCTGAAATCATTCACTCGGCAACTCCCAATCAGTTTCTAGATCATATCCAAAGACTCCACTGGAGGATGAACCCGACCAACAGAAACATGAAAGGACAATATGGAAAGATCAGGTATTCAATTTGGAATTTCATCCAAGACATTATGTTCTTTGTCATCAATTATTTTTTCTCTTTTCTCGAGAATGTCAAAGAGTTTTTACAAAGTATATTGTACTTGAGAAAATATCCTAGGCCTGCATGTGATTCCTTCCCTTTAAATATTGTGAAAACAAATTCTTCGTATGCCTTTGATCTTGAGCAAGACCCTTATTTTGAATCTTATGATGACCATATTCAAACTGATGAGCCTAAAGAGACTGAGACAGATTCTATAGCTTCTGTATATACTCCTACACCATGTAAAATTCCATATCGATATAAACCACTCATCGTACCTCCTATACTCCATGCTTTCCCTGAAAATCATTACCTATACTTGCTGAGGTTTGATGGTGAATATGACAATATCTTTGCTGAGAGACTATTGTGGCCACAACCACCACCCCATCAAAACCTATCCTGGCAACAATTTTGAATGGGTCCCCTTTAGTCCCAGAGACTTTAACTCATTGCCGAGCCAAATTTTCAGTTCTTAATGATCAAGACCCCCATTTTACCTAACCCCTATTGCATGGTCCTCTCATCACCCTTCTTAACCCTCTATTCATTTCCTTTATCAGGACCTTTTCAACCCAAATAAAAACCTCCTATCGCACCTTACTCCTTATAACTATTTACAAAGGAAATCCTCATAAATATGCATTAATCACCCCTTTTTGCTTACCAAAATCAACATTAAAACACATTAAATACATGGCTTCCGGACCTCACAGTTTTATTAACCGAAATGCACACATTTTGGGTTCGGAGCCCCATTGCTTATCGCTATCAGGAGGCCTGGGGCTTATGTGTATATAGCGCACTACCATCTTCTAGACCCGATGGCTCTATTAACCATGATATATATATATATTATATTATATATATATTATTATATATATTATATAATATATTATATATATTATATATAATAATATATATATATATATATATATATATATATATATATATATATCGAGGTCCAAAGCCATATCGCAATATCGCAATTGGCATGGTACAAAGCTTTTGTATAAAGTGCAACACTGTTTATTGGACCCACCGATTATTATGAACTGGAACGTATAGCATTTCAAGTCTAGCCTTATGGTCCGACATGGTTTTCCCATAGATTCTTTTGTTTTTTGAAAAAACATTAAAGTCCCAGTTTTCAAAGACAATGATGTTATTACGAACCCGCTGGCAGTATTAATACATATATATATACATATTAGGTCTAGGACCATATCGCATATTGCAATCAGTGGGGTCCCGGGGCTCATATATATATGGCACTCCCCTATACTCCTGACCTGATGGTTTATTAACCGCAATATATTATATATATTATATTATATATATATATATATATATATATATATATATATATATATATATATATATATATATATATATAGTAGATATAGATATATAGATATGTTTTGGGTCTGGGACCCATCACTTATCACTATCAGCGAGGTATGGTATCTATATATATGGCACATCATAACGACCCAGACCCACCAATGATTATGAAGCCAGGCATATAAATTTTCAAGTCTGCCCCAACGGCCAGACTCGGGGTTTCCCCGTATATTCTTATGTTTTCAGAAAAACATTTAAATTGGGGCTTTTCAAAGGGAATCATATATTTCAGACCCACCAGGGCTATTAAGTGCCATTTACATATATTTTGGGCCTACCTAATCCGATCCTCCACCATTGATCTACCATTCGTGGATCCAACAGTCCACGCAGATTTCAGGTGAACTAGTTGCTCGAGGAATACCCGCCCAAAAAGTGGTATCCTATTTCCTCCTAGCTGCCATGTGTCATTTGAAGAATGGAATTGGGGCCATCCTCGCAATACCAGATAACACTTATGACCCCTTCCAAAATATCATCTGGTCCTATGTTTTACGGTGATTTTCAATATAAACTGAGTTTTGCTTAGGGGACTTAATGCATAAATTTAAAAATCAGGGGTCGATTCTTTCACGTGATGTAATAAATGTTCAATAGAGGCAATAATTATGTTTTAAAGCATTTATATTATACTTTTATAAGCATGACTGGTGTCTATTAATTCTGCAAGAAAGGAGTAACGGATGCATAAGCGGATCCGGAGAACCCTTATATGTGGATGTGTTATGTTGAAATAGCCGGCCTTTGGCATTCTCAGTCAGTTTCCAAGTGTTGCATGCGTATTCAAAAAACAAAACTAACCCACATCTCATCATGAAGAGATGACACACAGTAATCCTCTTCTAATCAACACTTACTCATTTCCCTAGGAAATGAAGTGTTCCAGTCACTGAAGACTCCTTCTACGTGTCAACAGTGACACTGATGGCTCTACCTCTATGTACTCTGATCAGTATATTGAAAAGAATAGGGGAAGATGAAAGGTCAGGGGACCTGAGGCATAAATACTACCTCTAGATAGGAGAGAAGGACTTTTGGTTTGGAGAAAACATTTTTGATTTATTATGAATAAAGAGGAGTGTTTGGTTCGAGAAGGAGCCTGTTGTTTCCAATTTGTTTCCCCTTTATCTGATATGTTTAGAATCATTGTGTTGTTGCTAGTATGAGGAGAAATGTAATTTTCTTTGTGCACATTGATAACTAACTTCTTATGGTTATTCCTGGTTATTTGAATGTGATTCAATAACATTAATAATTCATGAAAGGTTGTTGATTCCAAACTAGTTAAACATTAGTTGCAAGTGTTATTTGTATGGAAAGGAATGTATATTCCTGTATAAGTAATGGAATTATGATTAGGATTTAATACAACCTTGTTCTTAAGTGGACCAATAATTGATTCATTTGGACTTGGGATTTATGTATGGTGTTTAACCTCCTTTTGTTTTGCTCCTGCAGGATAAATTAGGATAATTAGGACTAGATTAGAGTAGTTAGAAGTAGTGTAGATAGGATTTAATACATAGTGGTTAGATGTTTTGTTTTTTTGATTTAATTGAAGTTTTCTTCCCAGAAGCAATCTCTGAACACCTATTACAGTTCACGGGGTCCCTTAAAACCCATTGGAACTAGCCATCCCAAATGAAACAAGGCCTAATTGGGGTTTGTGATCGGGTTAGTTCCCCATTGTTGGTATAGTGAAAATTCGCTATGTCAACAAATTGGCGCTAGAAGGAGGGCCCGAACCACTATCCACAACATTTCAATATTTCATATATAAGTGCCACGAATGGATTCAAAAAGATTAATACATGGATTGTCAAGGTCGAAAAGACCCTTACTCTCAGTTGGAAAAGCCTCATTTCGAAGAAGAGACACTGTGGGAGTATCCTGTCACTCAGGAACAACTAGTTAGAAGACTTACTCAGGCTTATGCTTAGTCCCTATCACGGCTCCCTATCTTTCAATATTTACCTCAGACAACAAAAAGAAAACCAAGGTTCTATCACATAAATGAAGAGACATCTGCAATCCCTTCTCTTGAAGATATTGTGCTTGATTCTTTACAGAGTATCAACTCTCCTTGGGAAGAAATCCATGAGGATTCCATGTCTGAAGGCAATCCCTAGCCTGATTTGGAAAATCATAATGAAGAAACCCTCAACTAGAACATCCCTATCCACAATATGGCTAACATTCCTCAACCGGGTGGAAACCAACTCCCACCTTCTCTGGGAGCACTGCCTCCTTGGTTCGCTCAGGATGCTATGGAAATACCTGGGCAACAACATCCTTTACCCAAGAATGAAAAAAAAGTGCTGCCTCAATTCAACCCTGAGCGGGGAGACACCATTGAAAACCATACCAATTCATTCTTCCTAGCCACGCACATGTTGGGGGTAGATGATGAAGATATACTTTATCCACTATTCCCTTTTACGCTAATTGGTGCAACTTCCACATGGTACTTTAGCTTGATAACAGGATTAATCACTTCGTGGGCTACCTTTCAACGGTCATATTTAGACAAGTATGGCGATAACAAAACCCCTGTGGCCTTAGTTCTAGAACTATCCCGTTTTAAAATGGAAACCAAAGAAAAGGTCAAGGATTTCAACATCTGGTTCAACACCTTGTTCAACAGAATCCTAGCCACTACTAGACCTACTGAGGAGGTGCTCATGGACTTCTACATCACTGCTCTCCCTGTCCCTACTACGATGTGGGTCAAGAGGAGTAACGCACAAACCTTACAATGTGCTATCGATGAAGCAGTAAAGGTCGAGAATGAAATGCTTAGTCTCACAGCCTGCCACCCTACAACTCGAGAAAATAAAGCCTCTAAGACATCCAAGAAGAATAATGGGAGTGATAACAAGGGGGCTAAAACCAAAGAAAAGGATGCCACTGATGTAGAAGGTCTGCATCAGATCATTCAGAAGTTGACAAATATAGTCATCGATATGAAAAGGAATTCGAGAAAGAGTACAAGTGGGAGTGTACAAGAGTATAACAACAAAAAACTTTCAAACCTTTCTATCGTAAGAAGGTAGAAGGTGGTCATGGTCCACTTACACTGCCTGCTCCACCCAATGAAGGGAAATTAAATACAGAAGAGTTGGCTCTTATCGGATTGCTCCTTAACTATGAAGAACCTATAGTGGAGCTAGAGCTAGAACAAGAAGTTGAGGAAGAACACAAAGTAGAGGAGCCCTTGGAAGAAGAATCTCAAATCAATGTACTATGGGATCTCTATACAAACGAGAACGATGATGACCAAGGAGACAATATGGTAGAGATCCACACAAATGAAATCCACACATGAAGCAAGGGGCCGCTTATAGTTGTGATGAAGCCTGTAGATCAGACCAAGAAAGATGTCTGCCTTGTGAAGGCACCCGCTCCCAAAGTCTCTATTGAGAAGGGTAGATCTAGTGGTTAGTCCAAGAATACCCCAGTAACAAACCTTCCGGAGAAAGAAAATGCATCCTCCACTACAATAAAGACAACTCAAAATGGTAAGATCCCTCCTATGAATGGAAAAACCAGTATGTTCACTCTGCCCTATCCTGTTTATAACATTGATTACAATATTGTAGGATGATCTTAAGAAATCTAGGGCTAATATCACATACTTTGATTTGTTGAAATTAACGTAACAAAGAGATTTTCTCTTGAAAGCTATGAATGAGCAGAAATGAAAAACTCCCACCACCCCGAGCAGCCAAACCCAAAATTCAGTCTCTAGACCTATTAGTACTCCCAACAGAGCCCAAAAGGCAGCAGCCATGGAAGCCACCTTATCAAAATTGAATCAAAACCCCCAAGATGTCAATGTAGCCATGATAGGGAGGAAATATAAATCCATGAAACCACTTTTCCTTATCACATTTGAAATCCTCAACATGAACATACATCATTGCTTGGTAGATTATGGTGCCTCATCCACTGTGATGCCTTATTTTGTTGCCAAAAGACTGCATGTGATACCCGAGAAAACTGGGACTCGAATTATGAAATTAGAGAGGACAAATGTGAAATTGATTGGGGAATTGAAAGATGTGTTGATTCAGATGGTTACTAAACTACAATACACACAAGTCATTGATATAGTGGTAGTCGATATACCCGAGGCTTACAAAATGCTGCTTAGTAAGGATTGGTCAGAAAAAATCAATGGCTATTTATCAACTGATTGGTCCCATCTCTTACTGCCTGAGAAGGGAAAAGGTGATATGCTGAGATTTGATCGGGAAAGATACATGAAGTATGTGGTAACTAAGCTAAATGGTCCCAATCAACATGTAATGTTTACCAACTTCATCCTTGGGAACTATAGTTCCAATATTTTCGCTATAGAAACCTATTTTGGAGAATTCCATGTAGAAACAATTGAAGAAAATTTTACATACACACAGTTGGAAACTCCCTAAAAAAGCCATAATCCAACTAATGAACTATCTTGTATTATAGTAGATGATAGGACTAATTTCATAGACAGTAGTTCAATTAATGTCACATTAGATTCTTTATTTTGGACAGTCTATTTTGAAGGCTCTAACTGCCTTGAAGGTGCAGGTTCTAGGAGCATTCTTATTGACCTGCAAGGGAACCAACATTTGATGGCCAGCTGGTTAGAATTTGCGTGCACCAACAACACAACAGAATATGAAGTCTTGCTATAGTTCCTGAAGGAAGCCATTGATATGAAGGTAAAAAATCTTAAAGTCTTCGGTGACTCACAAATAATTGTGGATCAGGTAAGGAAGAGGATACACTGCAATTGGCCACACCTGGTAAGGTACCAACATGAGGTATGGGGCTTAATTGACAATTTTGATTCTTTTAATATCACACACATACCTCGAGGGAAAAACCAAGATGTCGATCTGATGGCTAGTATGGCTGCTAAATTTTTGCCTGATTTTAGATTGAAGAAGAATAAATGTTATGTTGAATTGATTTCCAGACCATCCATGCATGATTACATCTCAAACTAGCAGGTATTCGAAGATGACAAGCAAATACTTGAATTCCTACACTGCGAGAAGACTTTCAAGAATGTAGTCATCGATGAAGAATAACATGAGAGGCTTATGAATGAGAGGGAAGGTGAGGAAAAGGGTCAATTCAATACAATCTCGAAGTCAATTGTCAAGATGGAGGACTTGTATGACCTGTACACATCGCTCATCCACAAAGTACAAATCGATCAACCTTGGGACCAAAGAAGACCCAAAAACTGTTAATCTGGGCTTGGGGTGCTCTCCATAGGAAAAGGATGCATTTGTCAAGCTATTTAAAGAATACAAGGAAGTCTTTGCATGGACATATGGTGACCTAAAAACCTTTGACACCAGCTTTATGCAGCATGTGATTCCTTTAAAAAAGGAGGCTAAGCCCTACCAATAAAAGTTGTGTAAGCTTCATCCAAGCCTAGAACCATTGGTGAAGAAAGAATTAAACAAAATGTTGGATGCTAAAATCATTTTTCCCGACAGACACACACGCCAGGTAGCCAATCTCGTGCCAGTAAGGAAGAGAAATGGAGATATCAGGCTATGTGCCAATTTCAAAAACCTAAACAAAGCATCGCAAAAGGATAACTATCCTGTCCCCTCTATGGAACACATCCTTCAGTGCATTTTTGGGTCTGAAATGTTGTCCCTATTAGATGGGTTTTCAAGATACAGTCAAGTATTGGTATCTCATGGGGATCAGCTGAAGACAACCTTCAACACTAAATGGGGCACCTATGCATATCGTAAAATGCCTTTTGGACTTATTAACTCAGGTGCCACATTCCAGAGAGCTATGGACATAGCTTTCCGAGGGTTGATTAACAGATCAATAGTGGTTTACGTTAAAGACATCACTATGTATTCATATAAAAAAAGGGATCATATTTATCACCTAAGACAGATTTTCGAGAGATGAAAAAGGTATGGAATATCATTGAATCCCCAGAAGAGCGTATTTGCAGTCCCAGAAGGGAAACTACTAGGTCATATCCTCTCTAAAGAAGGGATTGTTATTGATCCTGAAAGAATAGAGACCATCATGAGAATACAACCCCTTGCAAATAAGAAGGCCATTCAATCCTTCTTTGAGAAGATCAATTTCAATAGAAAATTTGTCTCAAGTTTCACAGAAATAGTGCACCCCATGCAGCTGATGATGAAGAAAGATGTTGTGTATAAATGGAGCGATGAAGCTAAGAAAGTGTTTCGACAAATCAAGGAAGCCATTACTGAAACCCCTACATTTGGTCAGCCCCGATTTCGGAAAGGAATAATTCTTGTGCACTTTTTCTTCTGATGTTTCATATGCTGCAATACTCACTCAAAGCCGCAATACTCACTCAAAGATATAACCAAGGAAACGAAGTCCTTATTTCTTATATGAGCTCCAATCTCCAAGGGGTAGAACTCAACTACCCAGATGTGGAGAACTAAGGGTTTGCAGTTTTCAACGTCGTAAAACATTTCTTCCCTTATTTACTAAAGTCTAAGACCAAAGTAATTGTTCCGCAACCTATTCTAAGAGCCCTCTTCATGCAGAAGGAAATGGGTGAATGGAGAGGGAATTGGATAACCACCCTTCAATAGTTTGAACTCAAGATTAAGATGGCAGAGGTAGTTTGAGGGCAAGGACTTTGCAGGCTAGTAGCAGAATTCTTGGTGGATAAAGAAGGAGTATCCGAAGAACCAAAAATGCATAGCATGCAATGTGCACAAATGGAATTCATGGAGGAGCCCCTATGGATTAACAAAGCCCTGATGTATGAGTGAGAAAAGTCAGAAGCCCTTTTGGACCTTGAATCATGGTACTACAACATACGCTTCTATCTGATATGGGGATCATGTCCTGAACACATGGATGCATCACAAAGGAGATCACTTAGATTGAAATCCAATCAATATCATTTGGCCAATAGCATATTATACATAAAAAATTATGATGGAATCTGGTTGAGATGTTTGGAAAAAGATGATGCTGACCATGTCTTAAAAGATATGCATGACGACCCAGCGACTGATCACTATGGTGGAGAGACCACTACTCACAAAATACTAAGAGCCAGACATTATTGGCCCACAGTGTTTGGAGACTCGCATGCCTATGCTCGGAAATGCAGGGTGTGTCAAATTGCCGCAGGACGAGAAAGAAAGCCTACTATCCCACTCAAGCCTGTTATGATTTGTTGCCCATTCCAGCAGTGGGGCCTAGATGTCATAGGCAAGATCACCCCAAACTCTTCACAGCAGCATAAGTATATACTCACAGTGACTAACTACTTCACCAGATGGACCGAAGTCGTCCCACTTCGGAAGGTAAACGAAGATGAGGTAATATCATTTGTTGAGAAATTCATTATCAATAGGTATCGCATCCCTGACGCTCTTGTATTTGATAATGCTTCTTACTTTTCATCACTGAAATAGACTAAGTTTTCTATTGATAAATCAATCCACATGAGGTATTTATAAAACTATTACCCCTAGGGAAATGGATTTGCAGAGTCTTCAAATAAAAACCTTGTCCGTATAATTCGCAAGTTTGTCGCTGACAACCAGAGGAACTGGCACAATGCCCTAACAAATGCTCTTTGGGCTGATAAGGTCACCCCAAAAGTGGCCTTAGGAAACTCCCCATACTTCCTCATCTATGGACAAGAAGCCATCCTACCTCCCAACGTTACCCTTCCCTCTTTACAGCTCTCCCAAGCTTCAAGGGGAACACCTTCAGCCTTACTCCAAGAAAGGATCAACCAACTGGTGAAGTTGGAAGAATTGAGAGAGAAAGACAGAAATAAATTCAAAATCATCAAATGATTGTGAAAATATGGGTTGATCATCATCTGGTAGGAGATAAATAATTCCAAATAGGAGAGCTAGTCCTAAAATGGGACAAGTTGAGTGAGCCAAAGGGTAAACACACAAAATTCCAACACTTATGGCTGGGCCCATTCCAAGTTGAGGAGAAGATTGGTCAGGGAACTTACAGATTGAAAACTTTACAGGGAGAAACTAAAAATCTCCCTGTTAATGGCCAACATCTCAAGAGATACTTCCAGTAGCCACCACGTGGTGGTTACGTCCTTAGTAGGTTAGAATCCATTTTATTTTTGCGATTAGTTTAGTTGCATTTCTGTCTTTTCCTTTTGTTTTCTGCAGAGTTTATTTTCCTGTTGTTTTGAATAACAATCCTTTTCAGCCAACTGATTTCATCCCTCCCATCTTATTCTTACCTTTCTCAGATTTTCACTCATTCACCACCTTCAGCCTTTCCCTTCCTCATTAACCTGTTGATGATTATGTTGTTCTAAATCCATCATTACCTTGCAAATCAAACAAATTTTCAATAAGCCCATGAGAACTTGAAAACCAGCGATGGAATGCAAACCGAAACCACTCATTGGCATCTGTTGGGAACTATTTGAGATCTGTTGATAACTTGGATATCTAGAGCATGTAGGGGCATCCTTATAAAACAAAAAATGTGTAACTAGAGCTGGAATGGCATGGAGGGATGCTACATTTTAAAATCCCACTCAGACCTAGCCTATACTTGCTTGTAAGGTTTGCAGTCATTCTCCATTGGTCCCATCCACCACACTAAGTTTCCCAATACCTATCATGTACAAGTAAACCTCCTTTCATGGGCTAAACCCACTGTCATATACATGTGGAAAATCCAATTGTGCTCTAGTCCTTATGCCTGAAACTGGAAGGACTTATTTAAAAAGAAATGAAACGTCAGGTCCTTGTGCCAAACTGGAAGGACAAATTGTTTGGGAAGCTAGTTAGAGTAGGGACTATTTCTAGGCTCAGAGTACCAGTTGATACAACAAGCCCATCCTTGCTTAATTTGTTTAAAAATATGGCAAGATCCATGATTGCACCCCATTCAATCATATGAAAATACAACACTAAAATTCTTATATAAAGTGCAAACAAACATATTTATATCAAGTTTGATGAACAATAAAGAGCTGAGGTACACACCTAAACAGGTATGGATAGACCAATGATGGCCCCAAAAGGATTTCTGAAAGTGGGAAACAGGTAGAGGGAGGTCAATAAACCCCACAATACTGCCCTTAGAGAATGCCTGTCAAAATCCTATCAGTAAGTAAAAGTTATTTGTCTCTATCCCACCTGAAATAATTAATGTTGAAGTGGAACCCATGTTTGTCCATCTATATAGTCTGCATTTCAAGTTTATCCTAACACCTTGATGTTCTATTGATCACAGAGTTATTTAGAAATAGAGATAACGGGTTCGCCCAACAGTTCGCCATTTGTTGTGGCCACAACCACCACCCCATCAAAACTTGCCATGACAGCAACTTTGAATGGGTCCCCTTTACTCCCAGAGACTTTAACTCATTTCCGAGCCAAATTTTCAGTTCTTAATGGTCAAGACCCCCCTTTTACCTAACCCCTATTACGCGGTCCTCTCATCACCCTTCTGAACCCTCCATTCATTTCTTTTATCAAGACTTTTCCAACCCAAATAAAAACCTCTTATCACACCTTACTCTTTATAACAATTTACAAAGGAAATCCTCATAAATATGAATGAATCACCCCTTTTCACTTACCCCAGTCAACATTGAAATGCATCGAACACATGGCTTCTGTACTCGACAGTTTTATTAACCGAAATGCGCACATTTTAGGTCCAGAGCCCCATTGCTTATTGCCATGGGCAGGCCCATGGCTTATGTGTATATAGCACGCTACCATCTTCCAGACCCGGTGGCTCTATTAACCGCAATATATTTATATATATATATATATATATATATATATATATATATATATATATATATATATATATATATATATATATATAATATATCTATATATATATATAATATATCGGGTCAGGAGCCGTATTGCAATATCACAATCGGCCGGTGCAAAGCTTTTATATAGTCGCATCACTGTTTATCGGACCCACCGATTATTATGAACTGGAGCGTATAGCATTTCAAGTTTGGCCTTATGGCTGGACAAGGTTTTCCCATACATTCTTTTGTTTTTCAAAAAAACATTAAAGTCCCGGTTTTCAAAGACAAGGTTATTATTACGGACCCGTCGGTGGTATTAACACATATATATATACACGTCGGGCGCAGGACCATATCGCATATCGCAATCGGTGGGGTCTCGGGGCTCATATATATATGCTGCTCCCCTATACTCTAGACCCAATGGTTCATTAACCGCAATATATATATGTTTCGGGTCAGGGACCCATTGCTTATCGCTATTGACAAGGTCCAGGATCTATATATATGGTGCACCATAACCACCTGAACCCGCCGATGATTATAAAGCCAGGCATATAAATTTTCAAGTTCGCCCCAATGGCTAGACTCGGGGTTTCCCCGTATATTCTTATATTTTCGAAAAAACATTGAAATTGGGGCTTTTCAAAGGGAATCATATATTTTAGACCCTCCAAGGCTATTAAGTGCCATTTACATATATTTCGGGTTTGCCTACTCCAATCCTCCATCGTTGATCTACCCCTCGTGGATCCAACGGTCCACGCAAATTTCGGGCGAACTAGTTGCTAGAGGAATACCCGCCTGAAAGGTAGTATCCTCTTTCCTCCTATATGCCACGTGTTGTTTGAAGAATGGAATCGCTCCATCCTTGCAATATTGGTTACCACTTATGACCCCTTCTAAAATACCATCCAGTCCTGTGTTTTACGGTGATTTTCAATATAAGTCGAGTTTTTCTTGCGGGACTTAACCTATACATAAATTTAAAAATCAGGGGCCGATTCTTTCACGTGATGTAATAAACATTCAATAGAGGTAAGACTTATGTTTTAAAGAATTTCTATTGTATTTTTTATAAGCATGACTAGTGTCTATTATTTCTGCAAGCAAGGAGTAACGCATGCATAAGCAGATCTGGAGAACTCTTATATGTGGATGTGTTTTATTGAAAGAGCTAGCCTTTGGCATTCTCAGTCGGTTTCGAGGTGTTTCTTTCGTATTCTGAAAACGAAAGTGCCCCAGATATCATCATGAAGAGATGACACACAGTCATCCTCTTCTAATCAACACCTACTCATTTCCCCAGGAAATGAAGCGTTCCAGTGACCAGAGACTCCTACGTGTCAACAGTGACACTGATGGCTCTACCTTTGTGTACTCTGATTGGTATATTGAAAAGAACAGGGGAAGACGAAAGGTCAGGGGGCCTAAGGCATAAATACTACCTCCAGATAGGAGAGAAGGGATTTTGGTTTGGAGAAAACAGTTTTGATTTATTGTGAATAAAGAGGAGTGTTTGGTTCGAGAAGGAGCCTATTGTTTCCAACTTGTTTCCCCTTTATCTGATATGTTTAGAATCAGTGTGTTGTTGCTAGCATGAAGAAAAAAGTGATTGTCTTTGCGCACATTGATAACTAACTGCTCATGGTTATTCTTGGTTATTTGAATGTGATTCAATAGCATTAATAATTCATGAAAGGTTGTTGATTCCAGACTAGTTAAACATCAGTTGCAAGTGTTATTTGTATGGAAAAGAATGTATTTTCCTGTATAAGTAATGGCATTGTGATTAGGATTTAATACAGCCTTGTTCTTAAGTGGAGCAATAATTGATTCATTTGGACTTGGGATTTATGTATGGTGTTTAACCTCCTTTTGTTTTTCTCCTGTAGGATAGATTAGGATAATTAGGACTAGATTAGAGTAGTTAGAAGTAGTGTAGATAGAATTTAATACATAGTGGTTCGCTATTTTATTTTGTTGATTTAATTGAGGTCTTCTTCCCAGAAGCAATCTCTCAAAACCTATTACAGTTCACGGGGTCCCTTAAAACCCATTGGAACTAGCCACCCCAAACGAAAGCAAGCCTAATTGGGGTTTGTGATCGGGTTAGTTGCCCATTGTTGGTATAGCGAAAAATCGCTATGTCAAAAGACATGCAGAATTTTGAGACTTTTGTCCACCTTTTTAAAGTCAACGAAGAGGATGTCAGTATCAGCCTATTTTCTCTTTCTTTGCGAGTAAAAGTCAATAGTTGGTTCAAAAGCCTATCTGATGTGAGCATCTCAGATTTCCAACAGTTCGTCAAAGTTTTCCTCGACAAGTGGGTGGTCCAACAAAACCCTTTCTTGATTCGAGAAGAGTATAACTAGCTGAAAAGACTACCAGGGGAGATAGTACAATAATTTTACTAGGTTTAACCAAGTCTACTTTTCGATGCCTGCTAATATAAGGCCTCCTCCTAGATCCACTCTCTTGCACTACTTAGATGCCTTTGATTCAGAAATGGAGTTTCAGCTGAGGGAAAGGAACCCTGCAACACTTGAAGCGATGCAGAATAGTGCAGTAGATGTAGAGGCTAATCTATTGATCAGAAGGGAAAAGCCGAAGGAAGAAAAGAGGGAGAACATTGTAGAGCACCTAACATCTTCAGAGGTAAAGCTCAACATTTTGGTAAGTAAAATGGAAGAAATGATGCAAAGATTCACCTCGAGAGATGAATTTTCTATTCAAGATCACCATGACCCACCTGTCCTGGGAAAAGAAAAGATTGCTAGCCGTAAAAATTTTCTAGTTAATCCTAGCTACCATAGATTTGAAAATGGATTTGTAGATCAATCTGAGGAGAAACAATTTGACAATATAATGTGTATTATTGGTGACATTACTTAAATTGATGATTTGCCAAAGTTTGATCAGTACGTCAATTATTATGTTCTCCAAATAGAAGACAATCTTGCATAGCAATCAATAGCTAGTTTGTGGGAGGAGGAAGTTCAGTTTTAGCAGCTCAAATACAGTAATCAGCTAAAGCATATCAGCTATGACAGCGATGAGGAAAGTGCAGAAAATTTGGAAGTAAGTGAAGGATCTTTGCCTCTTTGTTTTACTTCATTTCAATTGATCATAGGTAACTTTGATGCAATAAGAAATCAACACTCATTGAGTTTTGATCTTGACAATAAAGAGGATAATCAAATTTTTTATCAGGGCTCCTTACCTTCGTGTTTCTCCAGATTTGCAAAAATAAGAGAAAACTATAAGCAAGCAGATAAGCGAGTGGTCAACATTATAAAGGATAAACCTTCTCATGAATTGGTCGAGGAAATCATTTGCGACATAGAATCCTCCCTAGCTCTAGATTTGCAGCCACCAAGTTCCACTGAATTTAAAATTGTAGATGAAGGCTTGGAAGCTGAAACATATGATAAAATGATGCAAGAAGACTCTGTACCACTATTTTTTCAAACATTTCAATTTTTAAAGAAAAAATTTCATAATAGCTCTAAAGAAAAGGATGAGCAGCCTGTAGAGTGTCATGCAGTCTCATTAAAACTGATAAAAAATAGGTTGCAACAATCTTTGCAAGTTTTTCATGACCCAATAGCTGATGTATTGGATGATATTTTCAGTAAAATTCCTTCTCCATTAGCTAACTATGAGCCTAAAAAGAATTCTGATATAAACTTGATCCGACAACCAACTTCCTTGTCTTGTTCAGCAGGAGTTTCATTACAAAGTTCATACCAATATTTGCAGTCATATTAGGAAAGTAATGAAGAAAATTTTTGTTTTGTTGTTGATCATCAAGAAAAATTAGTCATTCCTGAGTTTCAGGATCCTTTTGTCAATTTGCAACAGTCATCAAACAAAGAAAACATAGATGTTAGGAAAATTTTAAAACAAAAGTACAAAGACTACCTAGAGTGAAGTAGTAACGTATTAGATGGCCTAGAAATTAATATGTATTCCTGTGAAGATACTTTTGCAGCATTCTTGAGGTCAGCAGGTGGGCTTGTGCATTGCAATTTCATAAAGATTCAATTTGTTGACAAATTTTCCTGGGAGTTGCCTTTTAGTAGTTCTCTCTTCTTGCTCATAAACAGCATCTAGAATACTTACTTGGTTTCATTGGTCATTTCATTTCACTTGATTAAGCGATGAATGGAACAATTAAAATACGTTTTATTGAATAAGCTCCATTTTGAGCATCTTTTTCAGTTTGTTAGTTGTGTTTTAGTATTGACTTAGTTTTTAGTTGTGTAAAAGTCAGTTTGCGTCTTTGAGTCATCAGTATTTAGTCACGTATTTCAGATTGAGTTTTTTTTTTTTTTACTCCATGGCCATTGGATAAGGCTACTTGGTCTACGGTGTTCTTGGCACCTCCAAGGAGCTACCATCCCCAATGGAGCCACTGTTAGAGTCAGTATTTGCATACTTCCATTAGTGATCAAAATTTCTATTTTCATATTCATTTTAGGTGTCCCACATAGAAACTTTTTATCATTCCACTAGGTCACGCAAAAAAATTAGTCACTGATGGTAGTCCTAGTCCAAAAACATCACTCTTCCCTAAATATGCTTACTTGCTGGCATAGTTTCATATCTCGTTGATTGTACATCATCCATAAAGTTATTTTTATCCTGCCATTTGCATCAATCATGAGGTCATTATGTCATCTTGAATTTCAGTCCTTCAAGGTTTCATTAGGCCTTTTAGGGATTTTCAAGGTTTCATTAGGTCATTAGGGTTGCCAAGGTTCCATTCCATTGCATAAGACCAGCAAGTAAAGGGTGATCAAATAACATCTCGTCACCATGTGAAGATGATTTGTAAAGGGAAATGCTTATTTCATTATGTAATTTTATGTCTTTCAAATGTAATAATTTCACCATCCCAAACTGTTAACTCAGTGTTCCAAAGATGCCAGACTATCAAAAGATCATTTTTTCAAAGGAAATAGTCAAGTGAAAGGGTAAAGTTTCAAGGCGTTAAGTGCATTCCAAAGGGAGTTGTCTTTTCCCAAGGGTGTCCTAATCATCATTTTCCACAAGCACTAAAACCTAATTTCCTCACCCATTGAGCTAGGGTTGGCTATGGAAGCATAGACATCTAAGTATATGAGGCATAACGGAAGTCATTTCAGCAAGTATTAGGCCATTGCAACTTATACACATCATGTCTCCATCATTTTTCAATAAGTCATTCCAAGGGGACAAATCATTTACCACACATATGACCGTTTTTTCTTCAAACTGTGTTTTAGACAAAACAAGGATGAATTTGGAAAACGTGAGAGAGTTTTGTTTCCATAATAGGACAAGGATGAAAAACCTCATCCACTTTTTACATAGGTGTCATTTTTTTAGATAAATATCAAAAATATAGTGGCTACAAGAGAGTTGCTACACTTCTATAGTGACTTTGGTAAAATCAATTTTTCTTCTAGCTGGATTGTCCAAATGAATTTATTGATGATTCAACTAATAACTAGAGAGAAATATCTCTAACATGCTATCAAGATCTCAATTTGGAGTTGAGGACGACCTGCAGAAGTTTCCTTCAAGAGAACACTTCATTTTTGCACCCTCATTCTACACTTTTTGACCAGTCTTGGGAGAATTGACCTTTTAGGGGCCATAATTGATCATTTTTAGTGTTTGATAGGACCATTATGTAGCCAAGAGAGATACTTTTACAATGAGCTATCATGGATTGAATTTGGACACTAGGAAAGCCTCCAAAAGTGCACGACAAAAAGCGTTGCGCATAGAGCTTTGGTGGTGCACATAGAGCAGGGAGTGTTGCGCATATAGATAGAGTGTTGTGCATAGAGCTTGTGTGCCAGTGAATTTTTGCATGGTGTTGCACATACAACCAGAGCATTGTGCACCTATACAAGGAGTTGCGCATAGGGCCATCAAACACCAAGACTACACTAACAACCATCTAAATCACTCTACATCACTCTTTTACTACCTAGAGCCTATGAGCAAGTAAGTACACTCCTTGAATCATCCTCCCAGCACTCATTTCATGATTTTGAAGTTTGTTTGATATTTAAATTTTCCAAAGCTTGGTTGTCTAAAAACCTCCCTATTTACCTTATCCCTTATTCCCACATTTTGTTTTCAAATCCCTCCACCTATCCCCTATACCCTAATCCCCCAAACAAAATCCCTACACCTATCCCCTATACCCTAATCCCCCAAAAAAAATCCTTAAACCCCTATTTACTAAATATTCCCTACCAAAAAATACCCTCCTTCTCACTCTCGCATCATACATATATCATCCTACATCGCACAAACGCCTCTCCCCTTCCCCTATCCCTATTCACCATAACTCACTTCTTGATTACCTTCTCTAGGGTTTCAGAGTTTCAAATGAAAAAGACATGGATAAACATGATAGATATTATGAGGAGGACGAAAATTGTGGTAGTGAAAGCATGGGAGATGAACCTTAGCATCAAAGAAAACCACATAAGGGAGGCAGAATTATCAGAGATAGACTAGAAATATGTTTGCAGCGGATAGGCAAGTGTTTACTCCACTTGATGTGGAAGGGGCCTTACCTTCTTCATCAGGTCATAGGAAAATTCTTTCTCCACAAACTGTGGAAGGGGATTTTCCTTCTTCATCAACACAACAGGTACAACAGCTACAATAGGTGAAAAAAGGGAAGGAAATGATGCTAGAGGAAAGCCTCAATGATGAAGAGGAAAGGGAATTTGATTTGATGGAACATGATGAACCAGAATAGCCAAACATTCATCATCGCATTTATATATTTGACTCAGAGGCTCAAGATGAGGTGACAAATGAAAATATAATCATAAAGGAAAATGATGCACAGATCCAAGCACTGATGGACAACTTGGCGAGAACTAAGTATGTCATTTCATACCTTGAGCAAGGTGACAAAAAGGTCCTCATGGAGCTATAATTTCTCAAGGCAAAGAGGGAATATGACAAGGGCAAATCAGTAATGCAAGAGGAAAATACCCCAAATACCTTGACTATAGAACAAAGGCTTGAAAGGGAGATTGAGCAGCATAGAGAAACATGGCTTGACAAGGTCAATTTGGATTTGGAGAAGCTGCTACAAAGGGCCAATAGGGAAAATCAAATCATTAGGCACATGGATTTCCATTACAAGACTTGGAACAAGATTTGTAACATAAGAGTCAAGCAAATGAAGACAAGACTAAAACAAGCACTCAAAGTCAAAAAGAAGGGTGATAGGCTTAGGTTGCTTGCTGAAGCTTCCTTGGCTAATCTAGACACTTGATGGTGGTGTTCTCAAAATGGGAAATGGTCAGCATTTTTGGATTCACAATGATTATTACATGCACCCTATGCATTTGGTAATATTTTGGAGCAAAATTGGTCAACTAAAAGGTCAAAAAACACCCAAAACATGACCTATCTGCCCATTGTTCTGCATACATAAGTATTCTTGGGAGAATCCGTTTTTGAGGGATCAAATCAACTCCAAATGGGAAACTAAAGGTAGATTTGGAAAATAGACAGGACAGGCTTTCCAATGCGCTATCATGAACTCAATTTAGACACCGGGAAGACCTCCAAAATGGCCCTACCAAAAGTGTTGTCAATAGAGCTTGAGCGCTGCGCATAGGACAATTTTGTGCTAGATTTTCACTTCACTATGCCATGACTATAATTTTGGGTTTTCTCTCATAGGTGATGTTTTACTGATGTAAATGGTGACTAGGCATGTAAATAGGATGGATAGTAGTTACTGAAGGGTAGATTCATTAGATCAAAAGTTATCTTGAGGACAAATGAATCAATTTCCTCCCTTTTAGAGGCAAGTTGTTAGGTTACCTAAATTCCAGTTTCTTGTTCAGTTTTTGATAAATTAGTTCCTCATCTTAGGGATTCAAACCCTGAGGATGGGAGGAGGTTGAATCAATGTCTATATATTCCTTTTCTTTCTCATTGTAAAGGGTTGGACTCAGTGGGATGCTTAGGCTTTGATTAAATATCATTTTGTATCAGTTACAGCAGGAGATTAATGAAAAATTGCAGCTATTTCTTTGGGATCCATGTGGTATGATGCTCAATTCAGTGTTTCTTATGTTTTCATGTGTTAAAATGTATTGTTGACTCCATTTCATCATTCCATACTCTTTATGTGAATGTATACAATTTTGAAAGGCAGAATCCATAACTTTTATGCTCGGTTTTTGGTAGACATTTCATAGTCTGGGTTTTCTTCAGTTTAGGAAGAATCAATGAGGTTTACATGCTCTTCCTAGCTCCTCGCCTATCTTTTCACCTCATCCATCAAACCCTAAGGTTCTGATCGTTGTGCCTACCTTGCCCCATCGAACACCTTGTAGTTTTGATCTAATTTCCTTGCTCTAACTGTTTGGCTCCTCCTGATCCAGAAAAACCCTTCAAAATCAAATCAAACCTTGTGCTACTATACCTAGCCTAATATCAGTTTCTAGATCCAGTTATTTGGCTTAGATCCTTACGGAGAGAGACCTCTCCTGGCCTAGTAGGGCTAGCGACTTGGCTAAGCGTGGTTTGTGGTTACCTTGGCATTGTCTTCCTTCAGCCTGAGCTTCAATCCAAGGGATAACAGGGACGGGAGGTCCAATGATTAAATGGAAGCCAAGATCTCCAATGCATGCTGGGTTAGGAAGGATAAATTTGAATTTTGCCTTAGTCAAATTTAGTAATTTGATTTTCCACATCAACAAGATGACTTAGATTGTAGTTGACTTGTGTGACATGGCCTTGTACACTAGTTAGCTCGGTTAATTTCAGTTAGACGTTAGAAGTAGAGTTATGCATGTAGTGAATGCTAAAAGTTAGCAATCTAGTTCAGTTGCTTTCAGTTTGACTCAGTTAACTGAGCTCAAATAACTAGTTGAGTCAGTTGAAGGTCAGTTGAGTAGTATAACTCTTGTTAGCTCAGTGATATCTCAGTTAAACTAGTCAATTAGCTAAAATTAGCCTAGACATGCGATGAATTTGAATTTACTAGCTGGAGTGGAGGAAAATCCAAATTGTAATTGTAAATTGTATATTAGTTGAGTGTATAGGCTTGGCTATTAATCCAGTGAATCATTCCTTGGGAATTTTGCAAGAAAATAGGAAAAAAATCCTACTTTTTTAGGAGTTAATTTTCTTTGAGAAAGCACAAGGAAAGAAGAGCAAGTTGGGGTCGTGAATTGGCTAAGTTTTGGCTAGAGAAGGACAGTCAGCAAGAGAATAGGTTTAAAGTGTAGGATGTGCTTCAGATTTGAAGAAAGTCATTGTAATAGTTTCACATTCTCTTGTAATTAATGAAAAGTGTGAGAGGGCCTTTTAGTAGTTGGGTTCCGATGTAAATCATTGTGTCCTTTTGGTATTTTAATGGTGGCATGTCATTGCATGTGTTTCTAAGCTATGATTTCCATTCTGCAGAACAATAGAGAAAATTTGTTATATCTTGTTTTCTGTTTGAATACATCATTAGTAGAAAATTTCCATTAATTTCTACATGGTATTGAAGCAGAAATCAAATTATAAACCACTCAATAGATCTTCTCCTCTAGAGATTTCGATTTCCAAATTTAGCGAAGCAGGTTTATTTTGTGCGAGAAAAATGTCTTTCATCAGATTGAGCTTGGAGTATGCCCTTGAGGGAACCTCAAATTTAATATCTTAGAAGGATGGGATGGAAGAAGTGCTCGATCATAATGGTGTGCTGGAATACACCAAAACTGACATTCCACAACCAACATTGGATGCACAAGAACTCATACAGTGGAAGAAGGATGTTGCAAAAACTAGGAGGGTCATCCTAGAGGGTGTGTGAGACCACATAGTCTCGAATTTTCATGGAAAGGAGACTCACTTTCCTATATGGAAGACACTCACTGAATTATTAGAAAATAGTAGTGATGCCAATAAATTGGCAATGAGGGACAAGCTCATAATATTTTCATGCAAAAAAATGAAAACGTTCCACACTACCTCTCCAGATTCACTCATGTTCAAGATCAATCTAGAGCAGTAGGATAAAATGTATGATCCTCTAAGATAGTGAGTCTAGCTCTCGTAGGCCTTCCAAAATTATGGCATAACTACCAGAACTATGTAAATGGAAGGGACAAATTACCAAATTGGGTAAGACTTTGGTCTGATTTGGTGCAATAATAAATTTGAAGGAACACTAGAGATTGAGTAACATCTAGAGCTAAGGAGGAAGAGAATTTTTCATTTATTAAGAAGGGAATGAAACATAAGGGAAATAAGGCCCAAATAAAACTAGAGACCAGTTAGAATAATGGAAAGAATAAGGACTTGAGCAAGATAAAATGTTTTCACTACCATAAATTCCGGCACTATGAAATAAAGTGTCTGCATGAGAAGTCTAACAAGAAGACCTTAGAAGGAGCGGGAGGTGAAGCACTTGCCTCACAATTTGAATTAGAATTCACCTTGATTGCATGCATGGTGAGCAATTTGATGGGGAGTGTGTGGTATCTAGGTTCAACTCCCCTATTCCATATAAAGGGATGCAAAGAATTCTTCAATATCCTAGAGGAGAAGGATATGCAGATGCACATATAACATGGGGATGACAGGCAATATAGTACCAAAGGAATTGGTATTGTAGCCTTTAAGAGGGAGTTAGGCTCCCATATTCATATGAAATATGTTATGTATGTACTTAGGATGAAGAATACTTGATCTTTGTAGTTGTATTTGAGGATTGTGGCTATGATGCTGTTTTCATTAAACGAAAATCCTTCCCGATACATGTAGCTACCAAAATGGTGAAACAAATTAGAGTTTGTGTGAAGAACCTATACAATCTAGAGGTGTAAGCTTGCACTACACTAAGTAGAAAGACAAAAAGTGTACAAATTCGGGATGTTGGATAACTATGGCACATGCACACGGGACACTTACACAATGGAGCCTTAAAGATCATGTAGTAGATTACCACTGTTCTCCCGAAATGTAACCTTGACCGAAATGATGTCTACAAGGGGTGCACATTGGGTAAATATGTCAAATACAACTTCAAGGTCTGAGATAGAAAAGCTGGAGAAATCTTGGAGCAAGCCCACAACGATGTATGTTAACCATTTTCTACAACTACTACAAAAAACATAGGTATTATGTGATTTTTGTTGATGACTTTTCTAGAAAATGTTGGATCTTCTTCATGTGGAAGAAGGATGAAGTTTTCTCAAAATCTATTGAATTTAAGCATTGGTTGAAAAGGAGCCTCTAGTTATAAATTAAAAGCCCTGAGAAGTGAAAATGGAGGAGAATTTGTTTCTAACACCTTCAACAAATTTTGTGAAAAAGAGGGGATTAGAAGATAACTGGTAGAACTCGACAAACCACGGCGAAATGGGGTGGCTGAAATGAAGAACAAAATCATAGTGGGAGTAGTAAGAGCCATGTTGCATGATCAAGGGTTACAATTATATCATATAAGCATGCAACGTTGTAGTTTATTTGTAGAACAGGAGCCCTCATAGAATATTTGGCATAATCTCACCTAAATATTCTTTCTCTGGGAGGAATCCAGTTGTATCTCATTTTCAATTTTTTGGAGATACTGTGTATTTTCATGTCTCCAAGGATAACATGAATAAATTGGATCCTACAACTGAGATGGAAGTCTTTGTATGATACATAGAGACACCACATAACTATAGGGTGTATTTTCCCTCAATCAGGGCGGCATTAGTGAGGAGAGATGCTAAAGTTTATGAGGAGAAGGATATGATATGCTCTTTAGAGTGAGAGATGAGTATCCCACTAGAGGTTGATCTCCCACTGGAGGATGAGCCTCATGCAAAGCTTCAATAGGTTATGGAGCAACCACATGTAGAGGAGTAGACAGGAGGCCGAGTGGAGGCACCCACTCAACTAAAATATTCTAGAGAGGGGAGGAATAGAATTAGATAAGATAGTAGATTGGTATAGGATTCATGGGAGAATTTGGAAGCTTTTACATCTTAGCACAGGAAGAGGAGGTCATCAGACAGGTACACTAGGGATATGGCTCTTAGGACAAAACTCAGTGAGTCAAATCCTTTTTTGTTTAAGGAAGAATTTTCTCAACCAGTGTGGGTTGATGCCATGGTGTAGGAGTATGACTTCATCATGAAGAATGGTGTATTGGAGGTGGTGCTAAGGACAAAAGACAAGTCAATGGTTGGTTCTAGATCGATCTATAAAGTGAAGCATGCAGATGATGGGAGCATCAAGAAGTACAATGCTAGATTTGTGGACAAAGGCTTCTATCAGGTAGAGGGAGTGGACTATGAGGAAAAATTTCTAGTCTAGCAAGATATTCCTCCATCATAACCATTCTAGCATTAGCTATGTAGATAGGGTGTAAGATCCACTATATGCATGTGAATACCACCTTTCTCAATGGTGTTGTTGAGGAAGAAACGTACATAGATCAGCCAGAGGAATTTGAGACATATGAAAGGGAGACACATGTGAGTAGACTCAGGTGATCCTTATATGGTCTCAAATAGGCACCCTAAGCATGGTACACTCCGGATCAACACATATCTCATCGCATAAGGCTTCACGAAAAGTGAAGCATATGCAAATTTGTATCACATTGTGATAGATAGCAAGTTTCTTATCTTGGTTTTGTATGTTAATGACTCAATACTTACATGGGATGAGAAGTTGATCCGCTTGATGAGCACTAGTATTGTAGCAAGGATGTTGCAACTCCTAGGCTACCAGCTTTACTTATCAACCCGAGGTTCGTACAAACTTGGAGGTGACAGTGTTGTATGTGCAAGTAAAAGTGATGGTTCTGCCTATTGTCATAGTTCAATTGGCGAGAGACCATTGGGGTTCCAAGCTAGACTTCTATGGAGTCAGAAGAAGCTTGATTATTTAATGGAAGAAATGAAAATCTAATGTAAGAGAGAGCTACTCTACTACAATAATGGATAAGGTCGACATGTAATGCTAAATCACACCATTCCCTAATTAACCATTTAAGAAGTTATGCTAGGAAGAAATGCTAAATCAACATGAAACAAATGATACTATCTAAGTTGTAGAAGTAAGAAGAATCAAACAACACTAATGTGCAAGTGAAGAGACTGAACTAAATCTGTTTTTGCTTTTTTGTCTTTTTATGCAAAATCAAGTATGGAAACTAGTTGCTTTTGTGGATGTGGCGGGTGAATTAAGGATGTTTGAGGATGGTTGGAAGGTTTATGAGATGGTTGGGTGGTGTGCAGGACCCCCGAGAGGCTTTTGGTGAATTCCTAGAGGGTTTCCATCAATTCGGCCTCAAAACAGGCCACTTCAGGAAAACCCACAGGATGAACTGGAAACCTACAGGATGATCCTATAGGAATTACAGCAAACCTGCAAGATACAGCTGAGAGAAAAATGTGAGGTGTTGGAGGTGATGGGAGGCTTAGGAAAGGTGTGTGATGGGTGGAATGGAGTGGGAGAAGGTTTAGGATCACTTAGGAGTCAATATTCAAGATAGTAGATGGCTAGATTCGCTCAATGTGCTTGGAAGCATTTCTATAAAAAAAAATGGTGAAAAACTAATGAAGGTGATGGTGAAAACAAGGGATGGCTAAGGTGGATGGAGTGGAAGGTGACTGTTGGCTATGAAGTCTTAGTCTCCTCCTAAAGCACCTTCTCTACATAAAACATATGTGTCTTCCAAAAAGCTATGCAACAAGATACATTTTCATAAACTAGAAAAGCATAATTAATGAATCAATTGCCTATACTATGCATTAAGAAAGTTGTTGAAGGGAATGAAATCATGGATGAGATATACTACAGAAATGGAGATGAAAAATATGACAATGGAAATATACATTGCAAAACTAACCAAATACTAAATTAAACACAACAAACTCCAAATCCCATAAAAGAACTAGAAATCTGTGTTTCTGGGGCTACTTAACGGTCCCTTCCTCAAGTCATGATCCCAAAGGGAGGAAGTGAGGCTCATCAAGGGAGGAAGTGAGGCTAAGAAACCTACTAACAACCTTGTGGTGATCCTTTTTATCCCTACTAATCTTCTACTTGAAATAAAGCACAAATGGAAGCAAACTATTAAACAACCAATCTGATATACACTACTTGTTGTTGGGCGCAGGATCCCCCAAGGGCAGTTTTGGGGCTAAAAGCCCATATTTTGGTCAAATTTTGTAATCCAAATGTAAAGACTCCACATTTTGTGGTTGCGGAGCACATGGTTATTAAAGAGTCATAGGGTTGTCCACCCTTATTTTGAAAATGTAATGTCGGTTGTAGAAGATCTATCCATGGTTCGCGCACCATGGGATTGTATAAATAGAGATAAGCTCTAAGTAGTTAGAGGCATTATGGAATCAATGAAGATATGAGTTATGAGAGATAGCTCTGAAGTAGAAGTCTAAGTTTTGGGTCATAGCACAGATAGAGGTTCTGCAACTGAGTGCGCAGAGGCCTAGAAGTTTGCAGCTGAGTGCGTGGACCCCTACAGCTGAGTGCGCAGGGCGGGTCAAGTTTGTAATGGTTCGTAATTATCAATAAAGAGAAGTATTCTACAATTTCTACATCTTTATCCTGTTTATGAATCTTGTTATGTTGAGTATGAATTTCACTAATAATGCTTATATGATGCGTGAATATATGTAATTATGTTGATTGAATGAACGCAAGTAAGAACAATTGTTTCCACAAATCTAAGTAAGATCAATTAATAATTCAAGTAAGATACTTATCATAGTTTGGGAGATATCACAGTTGACTGCCCTAGCAGTGTGAAAGTGTATCAACCCCTGGTTAGGGTTGTGCGAAAGTCGATTGTATCCTTTCACAAAGGTACTGAAGGGTGGAATAGAGGATTAAGAAACCTACACGTAGGCAGGTATAGCCATAATAAACAAACATCACAACCATCTCAAGGGTGCAGAAACTTGGTTCCAGTATCCACCCATACTGCTTCAGGTGAGACTTTAGTCCTCGCTATATGGGCTGATGTCGAAAGGGCCAGTATGGTAGGGATTTGTTTGGCTAACTAACGTTGAACCTGGGTCAGGCCCCCTCAAGCCAACAAATGGTTCCGTTGTCGGGACCAAAATCTGCATAGAGATGTGTGATGTCATATCACTAGAATCTAGCTAAGAAATAAATCGAAGGATGGTTGGATAGAAGGATTCATGAGTTTGTGGCACAATAAAATAGAAACTCATGACTGTTTAAAGAATAGTGGTTGGATTGATACCTATATACGGAGATCCACGAAATATTTTTCGCCTCTTTCCCTACTGAGCTATACGAGTGGATCGTGAAGCTAGCAGATAGCCAAGGAAGGTGGAAACTTGATGATCCTATTGTGTGGACCCTAGAACTAGTGTGAAGGCTAGAAACATCAAGGGATAAGATCATGTATGTTGTCGATCATTGGCTCGATCACATCGTAGGAGGATTTGTTACTGAATTCATGATCGACACATCAATCAGCTATAGCAATGCAAAGCGGCGATTTTTCAAGGGACTGCGAAGTAAGTATGTAAAATGTTTGAATACTTGGATTAAAATGTTGTTGTATGAAAAAAGGGTTATGCATTTACCTTGGCGTTTGGGACTATGCGAAGTAGAAAAAGTTACAAAAATGAAGGAAATAAGGGTCCAAAGTATAGCCCCTTGATTTCACCTCTATGAGGAGACAAAGAAGGGATAGCGAAGGTCTGTCCGTGAAGTGATATTCAGTTGATAAGATAGGTATTTCCATGAATACCACCTCCACCCACACCACCACCATCACCTCCAACTTCACCTGTACCACCTCCACCTCCACCACAATCCAATATGGAAAACACAGTGAAGTTTCCTTTGTTCAAAGGCTTCGGAAATGAGGACCGGAACCAATTTTGGTTCATTTTGAGGGATGTATGGGAATCTCAAGGGGTTATAGATGACTATATAAATAAGGTGACACTAGTTAGAGCTCTACAAGATTGTGCTCTAACCTTGTATATTAAGTACTCCAGCGATAACCCAAATGCTAGAGTAGCGGACATCAAAGCAGCACTGAATGGGGAATTTAGTAGGCCTAAATCTGAAGTGTAGTTGATTGTGGGATTCGAAGAGATCACAATGCTACCAGGTGAGATGACTTAGGAACTAGATCAGAGGCTAAAATGTATGTTCTGTGAAGCCAACATGAATTTAACAGATGGACAACATCGTGAGTGGTTTGTGGCTTCGCTACTACCACACTTAAGGAGTGCGCTATTGCAGCAGAGGATAACAACTCAGGCAAAGGCCTTGGATATTTCCATGAGACTACATGAGGCCCCGATGCAAGATACTAATCTAGGAGTTTAGCAAATCTACATGCAACTAAAGAATCTATGCCTTGAGATGCAAAGCTTGAAGCAGGATAAGACGATTCAGCCAGAAGTACGCGAAGAGGTATGATGAGTGAAATGCAAGAGTTAGGGTCATGATAAAGACCACTGCCCAGTCTTTACAAATTACCTTGCAAGAGGAGGATCGATACCTTTAAGGCCAGAGGCTCAAGTAGCACCTAGTGCATCGCCTACTTTCTAGTGCACTATCTATCAAAAGGCCAGAAAACATGCCACAGATAACTGCCACTTGTTACAGGAGTATACGCAAACACCACAACAGTTGCTCTGCAACTATTATAGGTCAGTAGGACATGATGAGCGTACTTGCAGGAGCTATGAATTGATGATGTATAGAACTCCTACCTACAGGGTTCAGTCCAAAACACGGCCCCTTGACCAGAATATCGAGATGGCACGGACAAGATTTTAGGGGCACAGACGAGGCCGAGGTGGAGGAGGACCTAGTAGAGGTCACGGACAGTTCAACACACTATGCCCGTGATTAAACTAATCCAACACATCCATCGTGCAAGTATTTCATGTTTTTTGATCATGAAACAAAAGAATGTCCTACGCTAATAGCTAGGATACGTGACAAAGGAGTGCTACTACCTCCCCTGACTTAGAACCTATAGATTATGAGGTATGAGCCACGTGAGGAATATTTGAACATAAATATAGTTCTCCAAAGTGGAATCGTGATAGGAGATGACAAGGGGAAACAGCTAGAAGATAGCACATGGGTTCGCAAAGCCCCAACGAAATAGGCCGAGTTCGATTTGGAGTGTGCTCGTGAAGCATTCATGGAAGCTAAGGAGAGCTTCGCCGAGGTCTCCACTTCAGGAATCAAGGATAATGTGGAGCTAGAGATGGACCCTTCTATGCTCACAACTTTCCTGGAAGCCTGTATGAAGTTACTGCGCGATAGTAAGGCTATGAAAGGGTTACTAGAACATATCAATAGATGTGCTAGGACCGTGCTAGGTGAACTGTGCATAGTCCACAAGATCAGAAAGCATAAGAAAAGGACAGGGCGTGAAATGAGACTCACCGTGTAGATTGTAGAATATGAAATGGATCAAGTATTTTTGGATTTGGGATCAAATGCGAATGTTCTACCAAAATAGGCATTGGAGTGAATGGGGATACCTATGTTGCAATGGTCTCTGATTTATCTAGGGATGGTGAATCAGTAGAAAATCATACCTGTTATCACTTAAGAAAAAATTTCAATTTTTTTTTTTCAAATCAGTTTCATTGTAAAGGTTAGGTGTTAGTCCAGGTTTAGTTTTTCCATGTTTGCTTTAGTGTCTAGGTCCTATGAGTCTTGTTCCCTTTATTAAATATGGTCAACAATCTTGTTTTACCCACCATTGGTCCCACATTTATTCAAAGTGTCATTTGTTCAGGTTGTTTCAAAAGTTACATGCATTTCGAAGTCAACTAGGAGTTTTTGTAGCGCAAACTCACAAAAATACACTATGTGCGCTAAGAAAACACCTAGACAGTTTCGTAACTAGGAGATTTCGTAGTGCAAAACACAGAGTTTACACTAGTTGTGCTATGAAATCGGGGATTTGTGCTAGATCTTGTCTAACTGTCTTTTCCATCAAAATTCATTAATTGTTCATCACCATGTGTCAGTCCTTGAACCACGCCTATCACATGTAGCCATTCATCCTCATCATCAGAGTCGTTAGGTGTCTTGGTATGCTTAGGTTGCAAGTTTCAAAAAAGAGCCAAGTATTCATAGTTATGATTTAGGTTTGGATTCATGCATGAACAACACATTGACAAGTGTTCAATTTGAATTCTTTTAAGATCAAGAGAGGCAGCTTTCCTTATCTATTGCAAGCGAGGCAACTTTCCTTATCCATTGCAAGTGAGGCAGTGATCGAAATTGAGATGGTGCAGAATTCTTTAATATTCACGTTGCAGGAATTCCATGGAGGAGATACATAAAGAAAGGATCCCACAAGACCAGTAGTAATTCAAGACACACTCCAGTAGGCTAAAAAAGGGAAAGGTCAAATCAAAGAAAAGATACAAGAACAATTCACAGGTGAAACGGTACAAAGAAGAATAACCAGGAGAAAGTTAGCTAAAATAAATCACACAGCAATTTTGAACAACTTCATGGCAGATGGAAAGGCCATTTCAAGAAAATGAAAGATCAAGAGAGTTGAATTTTTGGCCTCAAGCTGTGTTTTTTAAATTACACAGCAGTTTCGTAGCGCGCTACGAAACTGCTGTAGCTGCACATTATGATTTCATGGACCAATGTTGAAAGAAAAAGGAAAATCTACTTGAAGGGGAACCTCTAAAAAGGAACATTTAAAAGGTCTCAACATTGAACAAGGGCAAAAAAAGTAGAGGATAGACATTTTTGAACTCCAAACTTTATCAATCAACTTATCAGTCGAACTGTCTTCTTGTTTTTACCAGTCAACTTCTAGAAGCGTTTTTGAGCAGTTCAAAACTCATCTCTGAAAATTGAAAGAGGTTTTCACTCCTAATATACTGACGTACAAAAACCTCTTCCACTTTCATAAAATACATTATGATCTGGGAGAAATGAAGGACCAAACTTGCGCTATGAAACTGTTGTAGGTGCAGTTTTTCACAAGCATATTTCTCTGTTTTACACCTGTTTTTCAAAGACACATTTTGGTCAGATGGAGAAGTTTTTGAAACACCAAGAGAGATTTTTTTTCTAGAAATCGTGGACTACAAAAACCTCCTTCAATTTCGAAAAATGTTTCATGGATGAGGAGATAAAGGCTCTGGCCCACGTGCCATTTTCAAGGATCCTAAACCTAAAAACAGGGAAATATGTTCCCTAACTTCTAGGGTTTGGCTTCAGCAGTCAGATGACCGCGTGGGAGGCTTCATCAAATTCGACTTCTTGAGGTTGCAAGTTGTCAAGAATTATTTAAATGCTTAGATAAGGTTGTTGTAATCATGATAAGGAGTTACACTCCTAGTTGTATTAGGTCTCTAGGACTGCTAGTTAGGTGTCATTTGCATTTAATAGTTAGTTTTAAGTGTCAATAGGTGTCACTGATGGAAAATTCGAATTCTCTTGATGAGGGATGATGGAATATTAATTTTAAATGCTATATATAGAGCAAGAAGTCGAATTAGCAAAGGGTTGAAGACTTTTTGGCCTAGCTGTTGCTTTATGCTATGAACTATAATCAGTAATGCAGAGAGGTTTCTCTGAACAGATCTGAGTTCTCATGGGGTTAATGTTGTCTTGATTTATATGTTACTTTGAATCATTTGCAGTAGATCTCATTTCTATTACTTAGAATTCACAACTATGTGCTCTGACTTCTTTTATAAATGAGATGACTATGTCTTTTTGCAGTTTGTGAGTAAACAATCTTTGAACTACTAGCAGCAAGTTTCATTACCATTACTCAGATTTCATAACCCTATTCTATGAATTCCTTTAGTAATGAAATTGTTTTGTTTATGCAGTAGATCTCACTACTATTACTCAGAATTCACAACCGTGTGCTCTAACTTCCTTTAGAAATGAGATGACTGTATCTTCTACATTTTGTTAGTAAACTATATTTGAACTACTAGCAGTAAGTTTCGTTACTATTACTCAGACTTCATAACCCTATGCTCTGACTTCCTTTAGTAATGGAATTATTGTGATGACCTATTTCCTTGAGTGAACTATCTTTGTTTGAAAACCCCATTTTCCTCAGCTTTCATGTCAAGAAACCTTGCCACTGAATTTATTGACTTGTTGACTCCATAGCCTAATGGCAGCAAGCCTTCATCTTTTCAACCTACAAACACACAAACCCAAGATAGAGTTAGCCATCTATATGATCATTAATCCTTTGAGAGAGCTCTCTTAGTCTGAGGAGGCTAAGCCTCAGCCTAAAGTAGGTTTGAAATAGTTACTTGAGGTCTTCCTGGTCTAGAGCCTTCCAGGGTCAGATCTTGAGATAATATTTTGGTGCATCTACCGGGAGCCTGAAGTCTATTCATTCCCTAAATTAAGAGGCTGAAATTCTAAAGGTAGCAGGAGCCCAGACATCTTTTTGAGGCTGCAAAACTACCTTGGCGACTCCACACATCAAATAATAAATTGGAAGGTGACTCCACTGCTAGAAGATCAGTATCTTGATGAAGTTACAAGATGAGTTCCACTGCAAGAATGAATGCCAAGTATGCTCCTATGAATCGGTCTCATATCCCTGGTTTTCCAAATCCTATGCCAAAGGTTGATTGGTTAGATGATCTTCGAATATTCAAAGATGAAAATAAGGACAATGCTGCTCTTCATTTGGTTAGGTTCCATATGCATGTACGCACTCTTAAGGTTCATTTCCTTGAAGATTGTCTCATGAGGATGTTTATGACCACTTTAGAAGGAAAAGCATGGTCTTGGTATAAAAGTTTCGAAAATGATTCAATATATTCGCTTGCTAGTTTTCATGATGAATTCTATGAGATGTATAAAGAATGTAATCCTTCCTTATTGCTGCTCAAAGATTGTTGTAAGCATTCTTTAAGTCTTATTCAGTATTTGGAGGATTGTTATGATGATGATGAATTTATGGATGAAGAAATTTTAGAGGCTCTTCATAACAATACATTTCAACACCAAAAAGAAAGTATAACATCCTGTGAAATGCAACATGAAAATCAGCAGGGGTCTACTTATGAAATCCATGTTCAATCCTTTAATATGAATGAGAAGATGCAACAAACTTGCCAGTATTTTGATCATAAAGAGTATGAAATTGATTGCAAACCCCATGAAGAAGTACTGGAAGCTAGATTTTATAATCTTCAGGCAGAGGAAAAGGTTGTTCAATTTTGTGATTCCTTGCAGCAGCTTACATCAATGAATGATCATAATAAGGAGGAAAATTACATTGTTTGTGGGAATCATTTGGAAAAGAAGTTGGATAGCATATCAAAAAAATCATTTGTGGCTGAGGATTAGTTGTGTGAAGAGATAGAATGTTATGATGATTATCAAAATAACCATGTTCTCTTTGATCCTATAAATGAATACATGGCAAAGTTTTGCACATCAGTATTTCAATTTCATTTGCATTATGAAGATCATATACATTATAAGTTGATTTGGTCATCTTACTATCATGGTTATTTTGAGGTTGAATGCAGTCAAGAGCCTCCAATATCAGAAAGGACAATTGATTGGCTTTATTGGAAATATCATGTTGCATGAGCTACAAGTGGAGCTTGCAGCTGATAGGGTAGGTAGGTAGGAAAATGCAAATAAGCTCAAGGTTGACTGAGCATTTTCTTTTTAGTAGATATAGACTTCTCTCTCCTACAGTGATCATCAAGCTCAAGCCCGAGGTGAAGGCCCAAGAAGCTTGAAGGGGATGCTTGTAAAGGAAATTTTCGTTTGTCATAAAAGGATAAAGCACTGGACCTACGAGTTCTTAGTGTACCACAAGGGCACACTATCCGAAGTGGAGCCAGTATTATCACTGAAAAATTTCAAAAACAATTTGGACAACTTGTATGGTTTCAAAGTTGTAAGTCAGTCTTGGTCAAGTCATTTTTCAAATTTCAAAAAAGGAGCCAAGTATTTTCAGTTATGATTATGTATGGGTTCATCTATGAGAAGCAAATTGACAAGCACTTAATCAGAATTCTTTGAAGTCCAAGTGAAGTAGCTTCCGTTTTCATTTCAAGCGAGGCAATGATCGAGATTAAGATGGTGCAAGCTCTTTCAATTTTCATCTTGCAGGAATTCCATGGAGTTGTTTACAGAAGAGAAGGATCATAGGTCAGGCAGGTGTATTACATTGGAAAAGCTTTCAAACAGGCTAGCTGTTGGAGATTTTGCGAAAAACTTCAAGGAGGTCACATGCAAGTCACCAAAGAATTTGTTTCCAATTTCACAGGATTTAATTCAAAAGGTTGGAGTGCTTGAATTAACAATATCTCCAGAGGTTATATCCGTAGTCACTGAAATCGCAAGAGATACAATTTTAAAAAAAGAGAACTATGTGTTTTTGACTCACACAGCAGTTTCGTAGGGCTACGAAACTGCTGAAGGTGACAGTTTTGTTTTTTGAGGATCTACCTTGAAAGAAAAAGGGGATGATTTTGAAAGGGATGTTGCTTCAGAGGTGTAATAATATCATTTGAGAAGGTTTGAGCCCTAAACAAAAGGAAAATTCAAGAAATGAAGACATATACACATACCAAACCTTGCGCTACGAAACCCCTGAAGCAGCCTGTTTTAGGAGAAAAACTGTTTTAAGTAGTCAACTTCCAGGAGGTCTCCAGAGCAACTGAAAGAATATTTTGGAAAATTGAAAGATGTTTTTGTTCCCAACATACTAAACTAGAAAAACCTCTTTCATTTTCTTCAAATTAATTATGATCTGGGAGAAATGGGTGATTAAACTTGCGCTATGAAACTGCTGTAGGTGCAAGTTTTTCACAGGCATATTTCTCTGTTTTACACCTGTGTTTCAAAGGCACATTATGGGAGGTAGGGACGGTGTTTCAAAAAACCAAGAGAGGTTTTTGTTCAGCATGGATTGGTTCACTAAAGCCTCCTTCATTTTTTCTAAATACGTTTTTTGTGAGAAGTTATGATCTATGTCCCAAGACCCATGTTTCACCCATAACAGAGTAAGGGACAGTCTCCTAGTTTCTAGGAACATCAAAGATCGATTCTGGACAGCTGGAGAAGTATTTTAAAAAACCAAGAGAGGTTTTTGTTCTAGACATCCTGGACTACAAAAAAATCCCTCAGTTTCGAAAACTATGTCATGGATGAGGAGATAAAGGTTCTGTCCCACGTGCCATTTTCAGGGATCCTAAACCTAAAAACAGGGAAACATGTTCCCTAATTTCTAGGGTTTGTCTTCAACAATCAGATGACCACGTGGGAGGCTTCATCAAGTTCGACTTCATGGAGTTTTAGGTGTCAAATAATCTTTTAAATGTTTAGATAAGGTTGTTTTGATCATAATGAGGAGTTACACTCCTAATTGTTTTAGGTCGTTAAGACTCCTAGTTAGCTGTCTTTTGTATTAAATAGTTAGTTTAAGTGTCAATAGGTGTCAAATAAGGAGGAATTCGAATTCCCATCATGATTGAGGAGGAATCTCAGTTAGGTAGAAGAACTCTATATATAGCTGGAGCAGCAATGTAATATGGGTTGGAAATTTTATGAAAAGGCTAGTATTTGGCTTATGTAAAACTTTGTTTCAGTAATACAAGTTTGGCTTTACTTCTCAGGATTCATGAGGGATCTTTATGTTCAGAATATGTGATGTTGTCCTTTTCCTAATTCTTGCAGTGGTATGGATGTATAATCACTCAGAATTCACTGAATGTGCTCTGACTTCCTGTATACATTTATAAACTGTGTGGTCCTATATGAGTTTATGTTCTGAATGTTTAAATGCTGAATGCCCTGACTTCTATGTAAGGTTGAATTTATTTTTATATTGAGATGTTGTTGACTCCATAAGCCCAATGGATAGTTGTTAATGTGTTTCCACCATTCATACTTTTCACAGCTGTTTTACAAGAGTTAGCCATCTTATCTATAATCAAAATCATCAACCCATTTAGAGAGAGCCCTCTCAAGTTGAGGAGGCTAAGCCTCGGCCTAAAGTAGGTTTGAAATAGTTACTTAGAGTCAACCTGACCAGCAGCCTATCAGGATCTGATTTTGAGATAACACCACACTTTCACCGAGCACCAATCATGATAATTGTCATTAGGCAACTACTTTGCCTAGTGCATGATGGGTACTTGTGGTTGGAGGAGCCGATTCCCATCACAACGGAGCTTATTCATAGGATTTCTCAGCTTCTCTATATGGGAAGGGACCTCGCAAAAATATCCGGCCAAAGTGGAGACTTGGCGCTCGCACAGGCCATGAAGAAGAAATACAATTTGGAGAAGAAGCATAGGGGCTATGTCATTACTAGCATTCAAGACAGAGGGGTGCACGTAGCCACCCAGTTGTTGGTAGGAAAAGTGATGAGAAAATGTCGTGGCAACGAGGTACCAACAATAGTCATCGCGCTGGCCGAGCAATGTGTCAAGGGGATACAGTTCAACTGGGCACAGTTCCTCTGCAAGGAGTTCTTGACAAACTGCAAGGAGGCCTAGGAGTAGGCTAAGACCTTCCACTACGTGTGGTTTCTCTTATCCATCTTGTTGGTCGCAGGGGAATTGCAGGAGGACAGTCAGTTTCCTCCTCCTAATCAGGACTTCCTAGAGGCAGCGAAATACGCATTGCTATGGGCAACAAGGGATGCTATGCAGATCTGTGAGCCCAAGATCTTCTGGATACTTATGGAGGCAAGCATACGGATGGGGATCAACAAATGGCCGTGTCTATCACCCATGGTATACGACAGTCTGCGGAGCTTTGCAGAGTTTAAGGCAGATACGCACAATTTATATATCAGGGTGTGGAAGGATCCAGAGAAGAAATGGACCAAACTCCCCTTCATCACGATTGATGATGCTGTATTCGCGGTGCTTGACTCATGGCCACTCGAGTGGCATGCCCCAGATTTGGCAGTGCGTGATGAGGTAGTGATATAAAGATAGAAGGATGCTACCAAGCTACTAGCACAATAGAAGCAGAATGCACAATTCGCCGAGGTGGTAAGGGCTTCCTGTGAGGCAACGAAGGTCGTTGTGGAGCAGACCAAGGCCGCAAACAAACCAGTAATAGCACCAACAACTGGGGCAACCATGACGCAGGAGGGAAGAGGCCCGGATCTGACCACAACATAAAGAATGGACAACATGGTGGAAGGCGTGGAATCGATCACGACATCAACACAACTAAAACGACCATGCGGTACTAAATGAACAGGGCCATGAAAGAAGACCAAGGCATCCAAACTGGATGGGGAGCCTATTACAATGACAAAAGTTGATCTATACGACATCGGCTACACAGTTCGCGAGGTCACCAAGGAAGCACTCCAAGAAGCAATGACAGAGCAAGAGAATGTTTTGGGGGCCCTTAGGGCACAACTACAGGGACTTCAGGTGCGGCTCCCACAAGAGGGGACGGTAGTCACCTACGGTGCTGCAGGAACATGGGTAATAGAGTAGCTATTGTGCGCCAAAATGGCTAACACCGTCACGCTGCCAGAAGGAGCACTAACAGCAAACAACATGGAGGATAGAGCCACAGTAGAACGGATCAAGGGACTAAGCCTAAACTTGGTTGCCCTTCCGCGAGATATTTTATACCAACTACAGGACAGAGCGATAGTAGAACTATCCACTAGGGAGGGACACACAGTGCAAGTGCTAAGTGAATAGCGAATCAAAATTGAACAGCTTAGCCTACAACGTGATGAAGCGGTGGCGCAGAACTAGTAGTTGGAGTAGATCGTGGAAGAACCATGTCGCCACATCCCAGAACTGGAAATTGTGACAGATCTACCAATAGGAATGCGGATCCACAAATTGGCCAGTGGATTTCATGAGGCAAAGGAGGAAGCTACGAGGATCTAGCTGGACCTCAACCTACAAATTGCTGCACCATGATTAGTGGCGCAACCCTCCATGCCCCCAAAATTTTCAGGACAGTGCGCCGATGATATCTGAAAAGGGCTGGGAGAAATTGAACAAGCAATGCAGAGTTGTACCACTTTGTTGGAAGAATACTTCGGGGTCCTCACAACCTTACCGGAGGATCCCACCATACAGTGATTGGAAATAGAGGCGCGGGAGCTTCAAATGCAATATGATAGTGTGCACGGGACAGCGTAGACAGTAGTCCTAACTCAGCAGCTCGCGAGGCTACAATAGGCAAAGGCATTGAAGGAACAAGTAGACGCAGCATGCCAAAAAAAGGCAGTACTTAAATCATGCATCCAGCCTTCGATCCATGAGGCCTTCCTCATCATGATTGACATCAAAGGAAAACTCACACACATGAAAGCGATGCATGACCTAAGACAGGGATTTGACCCTAACAGTGAGCATTCAACCGAGTGAGCAGAGCAGATCCAACGGACAGTAGAGCAGTGCGTTTTGGACCTTCGTGCCACACAAGCACAGTTAGATGGACTTTGTGCAAAGATCACCGTACCAATAGAGTGACTTGGGATGAGTCACAATGATTGTGTTGGGGGCTTGTTGGGCAGTGGATCCCCCCATAGCATGTTTTTTGGGCTTGAAGCCCGAATTTTGGTCAAGTGTAATGTAAAGACCCCGCGAAACATAGGTGCGGAGCGCAAGAGTCTAGGGTTGTCTGCCCTAAGATAATGTAGTTTAATGTAAAGTGTGTCGGCCTACCCATGGTCCGCGGACCATGGGATTGTATAAATAGAGCGAGGCTCTAAGTGTAAAGGGAGTCTTAGTTTTTGAGAAGTAATAGACAGATGAGAACGCATGGTTATAAGTTAGAAGTAGATCTGAAGGTATTGGGTCATAGTGATAGGTAAAGGCTCTGCAACTGAGTGCAGAGGCCTAGTAGAGTTCACAACTGAGTGTGCAGTGGGAAGTCAGGTCTGTAACTAAACTTGAGTATTAATAAATATAAGATTGACTCAGAATATTGTGCATATTTTTGTAGATCTGTCTTTTCCATGTTTTGGTTATCTTTAAGCATTTATATTGCTTTTAAATTACACGCGCTAATCTGAAAGTCGAACAAGTAATAAGAATATTGAGCCCACATAAACTAAGCAATAATATAACAGCGCAGTAAGGATCAAATCAGAATAACACGGTATTCATAAAGGGCGCACGGGTTGCGAAGAATAGAAAGTTGTGCGGACAACGCAGCGCACAGATTAGGATCGCGAACCTTCAGAACCCTCATCAAGACATCCCTAGGGTTCAGAAACCTAGTTCCAGCACCCTCCCATACTACTTCGAGTGAGACCTTAGCCCGTGCAATACGGATTGTTTCCGAAAGGGCTAGTAGTACCAGATTTGCTTCGCTAAACTCACTGTTGAACCTGGGTCAGGCCCCACGTAGCCAACACTTTCTAACAAGCTATTGTGTGTGTCAAACAAAGATCGTATACCGAAGTTATGACCCCGAGAAGTTGATGTACCAATTTACTCAAACGGGGCCCACAGTTTGGTGTTTCATCTCCTAAGGTTAGGTTTTTGGATGTTTAGGTTTTTCCATTGTTTCTCAACAATAAATAGGCCTTCAAGCCTCATTATAACATAGTTCAAAGGAATGTAGCCGCCACATCACTTCTCAGAGATAAGCTACCATCACTCTAGCTGGTTTATCTCCATTTTTGTTTGTAAGCATATTTCAATATTTTACATTAATGAAATGAAGTATTATTTCTGCTGCATTTCAGTGTTTATGGTTATATCTATAATTTGTTGTGTTCCTATTTAAATCCGGATCAGTGGTATCAGAGTAGTCTAGTTTTTCTTTATTTTTCTTTGCATGTCCCCAATGAGGTCATGATATAAGGAGTTAGGGCTTGAACTGGTCAAACCTTTGCAAGACTAGCCTCACAAATCCCGACAGCCTCCCATGGCAGATGAAAAGGAAAATGAGGGGGAAGGAGATCCTATCAAAATTTTGCTTGAAGAAGCCCTCGAGTGACAAAGGAACGCGATGATGGAATACTTTACCCAGATCCTTCAGCAGCTACCCAGAGGCAACACATCGGCTTCCAACAGCTACTCTGGAAATGCCACACCCTTTAAGGTACACATTAATTTTGAAATCGCCATATTCGAGGGTTAGATATATGTAGATGCCATAGATAAATGGTTAATTATTCAAGAAGGATATTTTTCTATTCATGATTTTTCCAGTCGGAAAATATTATTTTTTCTCTTCTCAAAACTGTTGGACACCTAATCCTAAAGGGTTAGCGTGGAAGCCGAATGGACAAGCAGTCCAAGGGACCTTGGGATGTGAACCCCAACGGTCACCATATTGTACTATAAATGTACATCTTTTGTGAATAAAAATAGTACTGAATGATTTATCTTTCCTATTGCTTTCCTATTGCTCTTGCTGTGCATGTGTACTTAACATGGTATCAGAGCCATGATGTGTGGCCTGTGAGCTGCCTTGAATAGCGCTGGCTACCCTCATTACCTACGCTCTGTTACGCTGTGAGTCTGGCATCAGTCTGACATATGCGTTTTCATAAAAACGCTCTCCCTCACTGTCCTACTCTAACGCTCTAAAATCTGCCTGTCAACCCTGGCATCTCAGAGCTGTTTTTGATATGTAAAGCAGGAGAACGCTGAGGTGATTGCTCCCAACAAGCCATCATATCCAGTAACGCAAGGGAGTACACATTCAATCATATAAGGAAAAGGAAGTGATGGGACACCTGGCTCAGCGTAGTCGATTTATTCTGCAAAAAAAGAACACAGGCTGGCGTTTTTCATATTCGCCTCCATGCGCTGGAGACTCGCTATATCATTGATTACGAGATAGCAACTACAAAATTATTTATCTCTAAAAACTAGAAAACTCCACGTATGTTTGGAGAACATTGATGCCGCATAGAACAAGGTCCTGCCATTGACGTTATAATATTCATCAATAGATATCGTCGAGATTGTGTGAAAAAAAAATTCTGAGCAAACAAAGAATTTGTGATCTGAAACATCCAATATAAGCCACAGCTGATCAGTCACTCAAAGCCACAAGATATATATGTATAAAATTATCATGCTATAACGAAATAAATATGTTTTCGTCAGGTATGCGGAAGTTCGATAAGGGATACGTGGCTGTTTAGACAGAGCTGCAAAGCGATCCTTGAATTCTCATAAATAATATGGGTCCGGTTGAGCAATAGTTATAATTATAATGTTACTTTGTGAGATTTCAATTGCTCTCAAAGGTCTGTGGGTTAATATAGGATTTGCAAGAGTCCAGGGTCGCAAATTAACTGAGCGTGTAAATATTGTTGTTAACTACGGATACTTAACAATGTCATCGTCTCCGCTCCACTATCGCTCAAATGAGTCCCCATAGCTGTTGATTTTGAAGACGAAGACGCCACCACTGCTGCAGAAACTTCTGTGTTGGAAACCCTGGGTTGTGTGGGTTATATGTAGGTCCTTGCATAGTTCAGTCCAATTCACCGTACACTCATGTCAAGGCTACGGATTTGAAGAAGACCAATGCTTCAAAATGAGGTTAACGACATAGCGGAGGCTGGACTTTGCCTATGAATATGTCTTGGAGTGTTTGAAAGAAGATAATATTATAGGGAAGGGAGTAGCATGCTAGGGCTCTCTCACTGCGATATGCTTGCTTGGGTGCTTTTTCCCATGCATATTAACTGGTAATGTTATAGAGAATTTGGACCGGGACTTTACTCACTGCCTCATAGTTGTAATCGTTTGGTGTATTGCGCAACAATTTGCGTCTTTTGGTGCATTTATTCTTGCGGGTATAGGAGGAAGTTGTGAAAAATACAATCTTGCTGAGAAGCACATGTATGATTTCCTTGTGCATTACTTGTGCTAGACTTATGTATTCTGTCAAAGGTACAGAGAATTGCACGTTCGGAGGATCAGAAAAGATAATTTCCGTCCAATATTTCTCGGCACGTAACGGAAGAATAGATGATTCAATGAACGCTTTCGACGGTTATGTTTACACTGTCTCTGCCATAACTGAAAAACGTATGCCTGCATTTGAAACGCCTTGAAGTGGTAACGTATGCCTGCATTTGAAACGCCTTGAAATGATAACGTGTGGCTGTTATGATGTTTTTTCCCGCTACCTGTATATGAAATGATGTTTGAATCACCTGCTCGGCTGCCTGTTGAGTTTGTCAAGCATCCTATGCCTGGGAACATTGAGCCTCTTTAAACGCGCCATGATGTCTCTGCCATCTTGATCCCCGCCTTCTGCAAACCTAATTTCCGTCGGCCTGTTGAGAAGCCTCGCCTTGCAGTTCACGTTTGCATTCGCCACCTGAAAGTCTGTGGCTAATTCTCTGTGGTATCCGTTGAGAAGCCTCGTTAAGAAGTTATTTTCGTTTAATTTTCCAGTGAGCTTAATATAACTTTGAAGGCGCAGTCTTCGGTGAAATTTGTTTCGATATATTATTAATTGAAGTACTGTGACCCTTGAGGTGCCATTAGTATATATCCTGATATAATCCAAAAGTAACACGGTATAGAGAAAAGAGTTTGAACCGGGAGTTTGAACCCTTGCCGTATTATGGGATATGCTCGATTCGTCGCCAGAAGTAGCGCCCCAGCTCAGAGATCACTGAAACGGTCTTCATAGTTGCTGTTGGGGCCGTAAGGGAGCAATAATAAGTTTTTTCTGGTGTAGATATTCTATTCATTGTCTTTGTCTGGATTCTCCGAGGTTACACGCCGGCTTTCGTGCTTCTGTGAGCATCCTTGGTTTTGACATAGTTTTTGTCCGTTTGAAGCCGGTATTTTTGACAGACAATTGTTTTTTGTCGGTGGGTATTTTTGTGAGAATTGCTAATGTTGTGTAATTCCGTTGGTGCCAATGGGGTTGTTCTATTGAGGCACAATTTCCCTGTTGAGGGATTTGGTATTTTTCTGGTGTTGCAGAGCCCAGGGGGCCAAATCTCAAACGTCTCGCTCATTCATTCTATCATCCCAGTATTCTGGTAGACTACAGAAGGATATTACTATTGAGGTTGAATCTACGAATTTAAGGAAACTCTTCAGCAATATTTTATACACATATTGTTGTTGAAACCAAATACCACTTTATATGGTACAACAAAGGACATCTTCAGCTAATTTTTGATCATTCTCAGATTTTTCTTGCACTAAACGACAGTATATGAAGGTTTTTGAAGACAAGTGGTATACAAATCAATTTTTTGCAGTGATATTATTGTGAAATGGATAGAATGGGTATTGTATTAGAATTATTGAATACTCTAATACACTCTACCATGGACAATACAATTATGATTGATAAAGCCATTGTTGCAGACATTCAAATCTGTTTGAAAAATGTACAAGAAAACATTGAATTTTTGCAGTTGGAATCTCAGCTTCAGCAAGAAGAACTACAGCAATGGAGTCATCTTTCTGAACCTGTTTCTGTTCAGAACATTGAAACAGACTCCCATAAACAGCAAGTCAATAATGTTCCTGTTCATTCAAATAAACCAGCAGTTGTAAATGCACATGCAGAAGTTCAGTCTGCACTTCCCAAGCCCATCATCAGACCTTGGGAACAGCTTGTCCACAACAAGCACAGAACTGGTCTTGGATATGACAAGGACTTGTCCTTTCATATTCCAGACTACTCAAAACCCATTGAGTTTCAAAGTGCTGGTTTCATTAATGACAGTTCACCTGCTCCTCATGACAGTTCTGCCTCAGCTGTTCCAGACTCTGCTCCTCTTCAACAACAACAACAACAACAGATCATGAAATGCCAACACTGTGATCGAGTTGGCCATCTGAAAGATCACTGTTTTGATCTTCATCCATGTAAGCACTGCCATAAAACCAGTCATTCTTCACACACATGCTTCAGCAACAAACGTCCTGCAAGAACAAAGATTCATCTAGGATGGATCGCTTCTTGGCAATGGGCATCAACAGCCAAGAAGATATTCCAAACACATGTCAGAACTTGTTCCAGAATATTGAATAGTCTTGCAGCTGAGTTTTCTCCATCATCTCACCTTGTATCTGACAGGGGGGAAATGATGTCATCTACAAGCTTCAAAGTCACATCAAGCGAGCCTGAGCCACAACCTGCCACACCAGTTTCAGAGTTGTAGCCAGAGACAAAGATGCCTAAACATGCCTTCAGTTGGCGATGTGGGACACTTCCTCTAGCAGAAGACTTACAGCTTCTTGCCAGTTTTGGAAGAGTTCCGGAGACAAAATTGAGAACACTTCCTCTAGCAGAAGACTCCAGCTTCTTGCCAGTTTTGGAAGAGTTCCAGGAATTGCATTAAGCATTCCAGAGTTGTTGGTCATCCTTAAACCATCACAGTTTGAGACTTCCCTTTTCAGGTTGAAGTTCTCCATTTTATGCGGGGTGAGACCTCCCTTTATTGGTTGAAGGTTTCCCTCTTCAAAACAATAGGAGCACTTCCTCTAGCAGAAGACTTTAGATTCTTGCTAGTTTTGGAAGAGTTTTAGGAACTGCATTAAGCGTTCTAGTGTTGGTGGTCATCCTTAAACCACCGCCCTTTATACCAACATTACAGAGAGCACATTCAGCCTAGTGCTGCCATGCATTTTTGCACATTTTGTATTACAGATCTCTTCTTGGACTCATACATAACCCTTCGGATTAAGGGGGGGAATGTTGGACACCTAATCCTAAATGGGTTAGTGTGGAAGCCGAATGGACAAAGCGGTCCAAGAGACCTTTGGATGTGAATCCCAACGGTCACATAATGTACCTTAAATATACATCATTTGTGAATAAAAAATGTAATGCATGTTTTATCTTTCCTATCTTTCTCGCTCCCCATGTGTGTTTAACAGTAGACACTTTGTTTCATAGTTCCCATATTCATGGTAGTGAAAACATTTTATCATTCTTAGGTCCTTCTTCTTGCCATTGTTTTGGTTGGACTCTGGCTTGCTTTGGGCCTTCTTGCCATTATCTTTCTTTCCCTTTCTCACCATGGAAAAATTCTCTTCCTCCTCAGCTTTGGATGTTACTCCATATTTGGTGCTCCTTTAGATTTCTTCTTACACCAAATCAGACCAAAGTCTCTCTCAATTTGGTAATTTGTCCCTTCCATTTAGAGAGTCCTGGTAGCTATGCCAAGATTTTGGAAGGCCTATGAGAGATATGATCACTAGCTCTGAATATGGTATATTTTCTCCAACTCCTCCCAGCTCATCTCTACATTGAGTGAATTTGGAGAGGTAATGTGGAAAGGTTTCATTTTTCTGCATGCAGATATTCTGAGCTTGTCCCTTAATGCTAATTTCCTAGAATCATTGTTATTTTCTAATAGCTCAGTGAGGGTCTTCCACATAGAAAAGGGAGTCTCCTTGCCATGTAAATTCGATACTATGTGGTCTCTCACACCCTCCAAGATGACCCTCTTGGATTTTACAGTCTCCTTCCATTGGGCTAACTGCTCCGCATCCGATGTTGCTAGTTTTGGAATGTCAGTTTGGGTGTACTCCAACACTCCATTATCACCGATTGCAACTTCCATCCCGTCCTTCCAAGCTATGAAATTCGAGGTTCCCTCTAGGTCATACTCCAATCTTAATCCGTTGAAAGAAATTTTCCCCGATGAAAGAAAGCTGCTTCATTGAATATACAAATCAAATCTCTGAAGGAGAAGATCTATTGACTGGTTTCCAGTGTGATTTTTGCTTTGATACCATGTATAAATTAATAGAAATTTGATACTACTGATGAAATCAAATTGAAATCAAGAGATTACAAATTTCCTCCACTATTTTGAAGAATGGAAATAACAATTTAGAAACTCATGCAACTACATGCAACCATTAAAACCACAAGAACAAATGATTTTCAGGGGATCCCAACTAGGAAAAACCCCTCCGCTACTTTTCATTAATTAGATGAGAATGAGAAACTATTATAATTTCTTGCTTCAAATCTGAAGCCTAACTTGCACTGTAACCCTATTCCCCTGTTGACTGTCTTTCTCTGGCCAACACTTAGCTAATTCAAGGTTGCAACTTGCTCCTATTTCCTTGCTCAATAGATGAGGAAATTAACTCCTAAAATATAGGAATTTCCTCCTATTTTCTTGCACAATTCCCAAGAAATGATTCACTTGCTTAAATACCAAGCATGTACACTCAACTAGTATACAATTGATAATTACAATGTGCTTTTTCCTCCCTCTAGCTAGGAAATTCAAATTCCATGCATGTCTGGGATATTTTTTAGTTGATTGACTAGTTTAACTGAGAGATCACTAAGTTAACAACAATTCTACTACTCAACTAACCTTCAACTGAATCAGCTAGATACTTGAGCTCAGTTAACTAAGTTCAATTGAAAATAACTGAACTAGATTACTAAATTTTAGCAACCAGTACGTGTAAAACTCTAATCCAAGCCTATAAGTTGAATTTACTAATCTAACGAGTAGACAAGACCATGTCACACAAGTTGATTGCAATCCAAGTCATCTTTCTGATGTGGAAAGTCAAATTACTAAATTTGACTAAGGAATAGGTCAAATTTAGCCTTTCTTGCTACAATTTCTAACATATTGGATATAGATCAATGTGACATTGACTTCAATATTGTGACAATGAATCTTGAACAATGATTGTATTGATAATTGACAGTAACCTATATGACAGTGAGATTGTGAGGAAGTGATCTACAAGGCAATGTGACAATGATCTTGCTGAGATTTATAACCATGTAGCGACACTAAGAGTAGACAAAGATAGAAATGTTGTTCAAAAATCAAATTTGGTGTTGAAATCGAGCATAGATGAGTGAGAAACTAGAGTTGATGTGTAGTTTGAGTTGAGGAAAATTTGATTGACAAAATTTGGGTTGTAGTTCTATTAAATTGCACATTCCTTATATAGATTTTGAGCATAGGCGGATCTAGTCTGAAAATTGTGAAACATAATTCGTCGGTAATCAGGGTGGTTGGGTGATACAAGGCAAGAGAGTGGAGTCTCCTTCAATTTGGACCTTGAGAACACTTCAGGGCAGTAGGGTGGTGCTAGGGCAGGTTGGAGCCTGCATAGGGCATTGGAGTGTTTGTCCAGTTGCAGTGAGTACATAGGGTGTGGTAGCACCTTGAGGTTGGAGCCTATAATCTAGGGCATTGGAGCATCCTCCTAGTTGCACTTGGTAAACAAGGAATTGGAGTTTCCTATAGGTTGGAGCCTCCTTTAGTTGGAGCTAAAAAACTTGATGAAAATATTTTGAAGACAAATATTAAGAAGCGATTGATGGTTTTTTTCCTGGAGGGGTTTCCACCTAAAAAATATGTCTACTATCTCTATTTGTTATGCATTTTTTATGTGTCTACAATAGTCCACACTAGGCCTTTGACAACCCATGGTATATTGTGGATGCACCTTGAAATCCCTCATCACTAAAGAAAAAAGTTCAATAAGGTCAACTCCTTGTTTTTTAGAGAATCCTATAATAATTGGAACAAAAGTTTCATCAAGGTCAACTCCCTCTTCCTATGAAAATATAATGACCTCATCTTGGTACTCATTAATATTCCCATCAACTACAAGCCTAGAATCCATCATTGATTTCACATTAGGTTTTGAACCTATATCCATAACATGTTGCCCTACGTGCTTTGTATATCCCACATCAAAACCATAAGACTCACTCAACTTCATGTTGTGATGTACAAGTGCCACAAGGTTAGTTGATAAATTGTAAAGGAAATCATCTCACACACCTCTAGTCAAATTCCTTTAACATGCTAGACTAAAATCATTAATAATGCATCACTGATCTTCAAAATATTATGATGCAATTTTTTCATACAAGAAATTGAAAGAAGATTATTCTTAAAACTATGAGTAAACAAAACATCATTCAAGTCAATAACATCACTTGATGGAATCTATAAGGAAGTGGAGCCCAATCCTTTCATAGGATAGTTGGAATCATCACTCAACTCCATGCGTATTCCTCCCTCTTTCTCTTGAATCCTTTTGAAGAGATTCCTATCATAATTCATATTGGTTGATGCCCCACTATCCACACACCACCACCTAACACTTGAAAATGTAGTAAATAAGCAAAATACCATGGGAAGGTAGTCTTAAGCTTGGATGGTAACACAACTACTCTAGCTATAGTGTTTGTAATCCTTACAACTTGTCTTTGCTACTTGGATTTCCATTTTTTCTTCTCTAGACATAGTTAGCACAATGTCCCTATTGGTGGCACTCAAAACATATTACATAATTTAAATCCTTCATAACATGGCTTGCTTCTTTTTTTTTAAACTATTTGAATCCTTTCTCACTTCCCTTCATAAACTTCTTGATGAGGGCTAGTTCTTCTACACTTTATATAACTGAACTAGATTCTGACCTTGTCTCCCATTAGGCATAGTCATTCCAGAGCTTCTCAAAATATTGCAGATTTACATAAGCACAAGTAATTTCGGACAAACGACATCCTAGATGAAGTAAACCCATTCAAAGAAATGAGCGCCAACTAATCAACATCCATTTTCATTCCTATGGGAGTCAATTGATCTCTCAACTCTATGATCCCTCCCAAGTAGTTCATCGCTGAATCCATCACTCACGTGGATGGCCAATATTATGTTTCTCAAGAGTGTTTTCTTACATATATTCACAATTTTGTACAATGCAATCAAAATTTCATACATATCATTGCTAATTTTCAACTCTATAATGTAAATGATCCTTCACCAAATCATGAATAGTTCTCTTTACCTTGGTCACTGTTGAGTTCCAAAACTGCCTCTCTCTTAAGCAAATTTCTCATCATTCTTCCTTTGATTTTCCATGAAAAATGTATCCTTAGTCATAAAAAGCCATTACACATTGCCTCATGGAGTATATTTCAGTGAATTACAAGTTATATTATTATGTTTGTTATTTGAATAGGTTTTTGTCTTTCAGCTATGGAATGCAGCCACATTCCGCAACTAATTGGTTTTTCCGCAACCATCCCCACGCTTTTGTAGGTTACAGGTGTCAAGAGAGGAAAAGGACCACATGGGTAGCTTAGAAAATGTCAGAGCATGGATTGTATGATATCCATTCTGCCTAGATCGATGAGGAGGGCTCCGGTCAAATGGAAGTCAACTGTAGAAACCTATGGCAAGTAGGATTCTATTTTTCACACGATTCTCAGTGATGGATCTAAGGTAGTCTCCTAAAGCTCATGACTTCATCTGCCACCTGCACAAACAAAATCCAACAACCACTATTAGAAGATTTATGTTTCAAGGCAACCGAAGACAAGAATTCCGCATACATTACCTGTTTACGTGTTTTGCTGTAGTTGAATTCTCTCTTCAAAACAATTGTATTTTTTCCTATAAATACCATCATGTAGAACACAGAACAAGTTCAAGTTTTTTCTTATGTAATATTGCAGATTTCCGTTTTGTAGTGTGAAAACTCAGTGCTCTGTTTTAATATAAAAAGTATGTTTTCAATGGATGCCTGAAGCGCTTGTGAAGTGTTGATTCTGTGTTGATAATCTGAGACCTTGCAGAGGGCCCCTGTGTGGTCAAGGGTACATCTTATTTCTATTTGTCTTTCCTAGTTCAATTATAAATTCACTGTGTTTTCTTCATGTTTATAATTGTTTTCTAAGTCTATGTATAATGCGGTTTGTGTCATCGTTTTACTAACTGTGAGTAGTTGTATTCCAGCGTAGAATAAGTCCTTTGGTTTTCATTTCTTTCTAGTCTCTTACTTGTAGCTTTAAGTTAATGCCAGTAGCATAAATAGATTTATTTCATCTGCTGTTCATTAGTTTCTAGATTTTGAATTAAGCAATTCAATGCCATTTCCTTATTAGTTTAGCAACTCATGATAAAAATGAATATTTCCAAAAGCTTTTTCAGTTGATGGTTAATCCTAAAACTAAGTGGTGAAATGTTACATTTTTGAATGAGTCTTTGATTACAACTATTGTTCATTAATTTTTGAGTTAAGCAGTTTAATGCCATTTTCTTATCAGTTTAGTAACTCATGATATAAATGAATATTTCCAAAAATCTCTTTCAGTTGATGGTTAATCCTAAAACTAAGTGGTGAAATGTTTTATTTATGGATGAGTCTTTCTTTGCATTTTCATGTTTACTTTTCTTAGAATGATGAAAATGAAATCTCTCAAATTGCTATCATAAGGAGGTAGTTCTCCCTAAAATGTGTAGCATAGTGATAACAATACTTCATTTAGCCTTGCTTTCATGATAGAAAAATTGCAACTTCATTTTCAATTATAGTTTTTCACTTAGTTTAGCTGTAATTCCATGTTCAGTAGTTCATTAGGTTTTGATTCTGCAATAGATTAGACAATAGAGGTAATCTTATTTCCAGTATTTCATTTTTGATTTATCATAGATAGTTGTCATCTCATTTTCTCATTCAAGCTTTGGTTTTATAATTAAGTAGATAGTAGTTTTAAGTCCTTTCAGTTCATGTTTTGGAAACAATCATAATAGGAAGAAGAGAAGTTCTGTTTTCATTTTCTTGTTTAAAAAATTTACTTCCAAATTTGGCCTAAAAGCACTTTTAGCTCTCATTTCATTTTTCTAGACTCTTAGTAACAATAGATTAAGATTTTGTAGATTACATTGCAGAACATTAGAAAACAAAAGAGCAAAACCCCCAAAACAAACATAAACTCAAAAATAATGAGGTAAGAAAGGGTCATCTAGCACATATAGTGCACGGCACTTCATCAGTTTACGATACCCAGATTGATAATTTATGTAGCAATTTAGGACACTAAATTGATTGAAAATTTTGGCACCATTTTCGGGGAAGTGTAACTAGGTAGCCTTCTTTCTTACATTCGTAAAAAAACAAAAAGAAAAACAACAAAACAAAATAATGACATGCATAGAGAAAGAGATTCTAGGGGTAGATTTATAGCTAGGGGTAGAAGTTTGAATTTCACAACTCCACCTACTACACCAATATTTAGAAAGGACACACCTCCATCCTAGACTCATACTCCCAGCCTTAGGATTCCTGCAATTCAAGCGGCAACAACTCAGTTAGAATATTCTCCCACTTCATCTACTAAAACAGACCTAGGAGAGAAGACCTTTGTCACCTCTACAGGGAACCTATTGTAGTTGAGGAAGTAGGAATACCTAGTGAAGAAGAAGAAATAGAAGCTCTCTCTCATCATCCATTAATAGAAGAACCAGAGGACTCTAAGGAAACTGTAATTGCAGAAGAAGAAAAAGATGGAGAATTTTCACTATTTGGAGGGGGTAGAGGGAGAGGTAAAGGAAACAATGGATGAGGTAGAGGTAATACTGGAGGGGGGAAAGGAAATAGGGAAGGAGATAACTCATTTGGATTCCCTATAGTAGATGAGGAAACACATACAACAATGAAAAACATTTCACCATCTATCCTCCCAAACTTTTATGGGTTGAGAAGTGAGGATCCTGAAACATTTTTGTTTGAGTTTGAAGTCTTATGCAGAACCTATGACTATCAAGAAGGCTCTCAAAAACTCAAATTGTTCCCTTCAACGCTAAAAGGGGCTGCTTTGAAATGGTTTATGGGGTTAGTCACTCAATCCATTAGAACTTGGAATGACATGAAATAGGCATTTTTGGATAGATACTTGGATTATTGTATGCCTACCAATCATAAGGATGAAGTGTTCAAAATGATGCAAAAGGAAGATGAAAACTTAGAGGATTTGGTTGAAAGATTCAATTACAATTTGAAAAGAGAAAAAATGAACAATTTATATGAGGAAACCTTTAAAGCTCTTTTGTTAAAGGCCATTAGAGATGAATGGATAGATATTCTTAACATTATGGGGAAGGGAGACATCTCTCAACTCCCATTGAGTGACATATCAGAACTATGTGTCCATCTCTCGAGAGGGAAATCTAAAACTAGGAAAGGACCAAGAGATCCTTCTCTTGTTAGAGAAATCAAATCTGCAACCGGATCTGTAAGTAGGGCAGAAATTGGCAATATGCTTGATGAGTTTAAAACTGATATTTTAGGGAGCCTCAGTAAGCAGCTAGACACCCTCAAAATCCAAAACAAGCAGAAAATAGAGGTTGATGCTTTAGCCATCTTTTGTCCAAAATGCAGAAAGAAACATGCTCTAAGGGAATGCCCTTTAGATGCAAAAATTGTAGAAACTTGTATGATTTGTTTAGAAAGGCATGAGACCAAGGGTTGTCCTTCAATATTAGGTCTTAAGGCTGTCTTTCAAGAGGAAACAGTCCCAAATCTTGTAGAACCTCTTTGTTTTGTTACAAGAATACCTTGGCAGGGGCCACAAAATCAAGGATTTAACAATCCAATGAACTTTCAGCCCCCACCAAACCGGAATTCTAGCAGCAACCTTGGCCTCAACCTCAATCGCAGTATCAATCTCAACAATGGGCACAAGGGATACAAAATCATTATGGGAGATTTCCTCAATATTATCAATATCCTCCATCTTATCAGAGCTATCCTCCCCCACAAAATCAACAGCAAAATCAGCCCACAACTTCCAAATCAAAGCCCTCACCTTTCATTGCCATTTCCACAACAACCTCCACAAAAAAGTCAAAATCCTCAACTCTTACTTCCATTTCAACAAAAACCAAATCAACTACCAGCCCAACCATTGCCAAACCCTAATAACAAAAACCCTAAGAATGCTTACATGGTGGAAGGATAACAATTTCCTACTTATATGATTGCTCCTCTAGATCTTAATGATGTTCAACTTAGATTTGGTAGGATATTAGAAGAGGAAAAACCTTTTGTAGTCATTCAAGAACAAGATGCTTATGAGGAGGATTCTGTAAAAGTCAATAAAAGTTTTGAGGGAACATCCCTTCAAAACCAAGACATTCAAAAAGAAAAAGAAAAAGAGTCAATAAACACAACTCCTATAATTGAGCAACCAACATCTACTTCTACACCTCCTTTTCCTGAGAGATTACAAATTGATAGAGGAGTAGAAAAATAGAACTTGTTGCCTAATTATGACTTCCTAGATGAATTGAAGAATGTTTGTATCACGATTCCTTTTTTACAAGCCATTAGATAAATTCCAATTCTAGCTAAGACAATAAAGGAGTTGAGTATCAAAAGACCAGGAAGAAAACCAAGAGAAACAAAAAGAATTCACCTGGTAGGAAAGATAACAGATATCATGATGGGAAAGATTTCCATGCAGAAATATGTAGATCCAAGAAGTCCAATTGTTAAGACACACATAAATGGGATTGAAATTCCAAACACGTTGATTGACTTAAGGGCAACAATAAACATTATGAGTAGACAAACTATGGAGTAGCTTAAACTTCCTATCCTTATTTACACACCTACCTTACTGCAGCTTGCAGATAGATCAATAATCAAACCAAATGGTGTGCTAAAAGAGATTTCAATCTCCTTAGATTCTTGGGAATATCCTGTTGATTTCATGATTTTAACTCCTAAGAATAATCTAGGAGGACATCCACTCATCTTAGGAAGACCTTGGCTGACCACAACTGATGCTTTTATTAGTTGTAGATCTGGTGACATGTACATTTCTGATGGTAATTCAACAAAGAAATTTACTTTATATCCTCCAGCAAAAGCAATCACAGAAATAGATGACAAGGAATGGATCGACGATGAAGATGTATTCATCCTATCTTTACTATATCAGAAATCAGTGAAGATGGTCAAATTTTGAGCACAATGGAAACTTTTGGAGCATCTTCATAATATGATCATGCGAAATTTCAGGAAAATATAATGTTGAATACTTGTCATCTAGGCAGATGTTTCTCTATTCTATGGAAGAATTTGGTAGCTCTACAATTGAAATTTTTCCAGGTATAACATTGAACATAAACAAAAACTTGGAGAAACTACAACAAGAAGAGCTAACAAAAGTATTACAAAAACATTTTGCTGCATTTGCATGGGAGTATACCGACATGAAAGGTGTTGATCCTAAGACTTGTATCCATCATATCTATATTGAGGAAAATAGTAGACCAATCAGAGAACCTCAAAGAAGAATGAATCCAAATCTTAGGGAGATTGTGAAAGAAGAGCTCCATAAATTACTCAATGTGAACTTCATTTTCCCAATCTCAGATAGCCAATGGGTTTCTCCTTTCGTAATTATGCCTAAAAAGAATGGTAAATGGAGGGTGTGCATTGATTACAAATAATTGAATAAAGCAACCTTGAAAGATGATCAAGTATTAGATACATTAGCAGGTAAAAAGTATTTCTCATTCTTGGATGGTTTTAGTGGTTATAATCAAATTCAGGTAGCACCTGAGGATTAGGATAAAACCACATTTACTTGTCCAAGGGGAAATTTTGCCTACCGAGTGCTTCCTTTGGGTTATGTAGTGCACCAACAACATTCCAAAAAGCAGTACTAGGAATTGTTTTCTGATTTAATACATGATTGTGTAGAGGTATATATGGATGATTTTATAGTCTATGGTAACACATTTGAAGAAGCTTTGGAAAATTTGGAAAAAGTCCTTAAAAGATGTAAAGAAATAAACCTTTCACTAAGCCATGAAAAATGCTTTATGATGTTTACATAAGGTATTGTTTTAGGACATCACATCTCAGGAGATGGGATTAAAGTGGACAAATCAAAAGTTGAAGTTATCTCTAAGTTGCCAATTCCAAATTGCCAAAAATATTTTAGAAGTTTTCTAGGATTTATAGGATATTATAGAAGGTTTATAGAAAACTTTACCAAAGTAGCATCTCCACTCTTCAAATTGCTTACAAAAGATTGTGAATTCAAGTGGAACCCTGATTTCCAACTAGCATTTGAAACCTTGAAAGCAAAAATATCTAAAGCACTTATCTTAATAGGACCAAATTGGAAACTTCCTTTCCATATTTCTATAGATGCTTCAGATACAGCTCTAGGAGCTGTATTGGGATAAAAAGATTTGATTTCTTATGTCATTTACTACACAAGTAAAAATTTGACTCCCATTGAGTTGAACTATACTGTGATTGAAAAAGATTTCTTAGCTGTTGCTCATGCAATTAACAAGTTTAGAGACTATATAACAGGCTATGAAATTTTTTTTCATACAGATCACTCTGCAATTAGATATTTGATGAATAAACCTATTACTAATGGCAGAGTTACACGATGGCTTTTACTTTTGCAAGAATTCAACATTACTGTGTTAGATAGACCTGGAAAACAAAACACAATTGCTGATGTCTTGTCCAGGATTTAGAATATCAAAGAAGACTCTCCGGTTGAGGATAAGTTTCCTAATGAATATCTATTTGTAGTAACTACTCAAACTCCTTGGTTTGCATATGTTGCTAACTACTTCGTTATAGGAAAGTTACCTTCACATTTATTTCCTAGAGAGAAAAGAAAGATTATTCAAGATAGTGCAAGATATTCATGGATCACTAACGAATTGTGTAAAACAAGGCCAGATTTTATGATCAGAAGGTGTGTCAGGGAAGATGAAATGCCCGATATTCTCAAAGCATGTCATGATGAGCCATGTGGTGGTCACTTTGCTGACAAAAGGACAACCTATAAAATCCTTTCTTTAGGATATTATTGGCCATCCATCTTTAGAGATGCTAAAGAATATGCCAGAAGGTGCGACAACTACCAAAGGGTAGGGAAACCTGCTCCCTCAAATGAAATTCCATTACAACCTCAGGTACTTATCGAACCCTTTGAAAAATGGGCTTTAAACTTTATTGGACCTATTAATCCTCCATCCAAGTAGAAAAAGTATATACTGGTATGCACTTATTATGTCACCAAATGGGTAGAATCCATAGCATTACTTTTTGCTAACGAAAAATCTGTAGTTAGTTTTCTTTTTGAAGATATTTTTACTCGCTTTCGTTTTCCAAGAGAAATTGTGACAGATCAAGGAACTCAATTCACATCCAACATGATGAAGAGGCTTATGGAAGAGTACGAGATCAAGCATAGGAAATCCAATCCCTATCATCCACAAGCAAATGATCAAGTGGAGTCTACAAATAAAGTGATTGAAGGAATCCTCACCAAGACTGTGCATCTATGTAGAAGAGATTAGGCAGAAAGGCTTCTTGAAGCCTTGTGGGCCTATAGAACTACATGGAGGAACACAACAGGACATACACCTTATGAACTTGTTTATGGAAAGCAAGTCCTGTTCCCCATAGAGTTCCAAGTTAAAACTTTCAAGATGGCAGTCAAGTTGGGGATGGATTTATTAGAAGCTCAAAAGAATAGACTGGAGTAGTTAAATGAACTTGATGAAATTAGACAAGAGGATGTTCAAAGGACTAGTTTAGTTCAGCAACAGAGGGCTAAGTGGCATGACAAGTACATCAAGGACAAAAGGTTTCAAGAAGGAGATTGGACACTGTTATTTGATTCAAAGTTTAAGGATTTTCAAGGAAGTTTCAAACTCATTATCTTGGTCCATATGAGATTGAAAAAGTTTTCAGTAATGGGGTAGTAAGAATTAGAACAATAGATGAGAATCAAACTCCTCTCCTTGTGAATGGTCATAGGTTGAAAATTTATCAAAAACCAATCTCAAGGGAGGAGTTCATCAAGATCTTTCAAAATAATTCTGAAATGAAGTTGGTGAAGAATAATCCTTCTTCTCCACCAACTTAGTCTTTGTTCTTTTCATCATATCTAAAAAAAAATAAAAAATAAAAAATAATAGTAATAAAAAATAAAATAAAATTGTATAAGGTTGAAAACCAATCACTGATTGGCATGCTTATACAGAAAATATAGGGTGAAGATCAGAAGACTTTGACACCCTATATTTTCCAAAAAAATGGTGACTCATTATGCATTATGAAAATTCATTGTTTTACTTCATTTCATTCAGTTTTACTTCTACAAGTTTCACTCCACTCCACCACCATATTCCACCAATAAATTTTTCTTCTTCAACATTTCTTTGATCTCCATTTTTCATTTCCATTCTATCATATTTTTCATCCACACAATCATCTCCATTTCATTCATTCATAAAGTCACACTTTATTCTCTGTTTTACATTCCACAGTTGTTCTAGTTCCACAGCTAATCTTGTTTTGCAGCCAATTTGACTCTACAGTGACAGTTTGATCATTAGTTCAAAAATAAAGAGGCCTGTTCATAATAAATTCCATATGTAGGTAATGGAGGAGAAAACGACTTTTGAAGACATATCAACATCTAAGCACCTGAAGAAGTAAACAACAAAAGGTTAGCAAGCGGAAAGGTATGGTTCTAGAGGTAAGAACAAAAACTTATTTCAAATAGCAATACAAAACATAAGTTGTATAACTCGTATAATCACACTACTCCTTGACTTGTCATAATGAGATTTGGTTGCCATGATTATTCCACCATGCCTTTCAACTTTAATGCCTAACAGTCTCATGATTTCATCTCCGTTTGTAACCCGTACTTCACTGTACTTCTCCAGCACACCTGTTTAATGGCTAGACACATGACATAACCCAATTGGATACGACTCTTCACAAACCTATTGTTCCTTTATTACACCGAGTTCCTTGCTTATACTTCCACAACCTTCTTCTGTATACAAGCACTTAGATACATTGAGCATACAATCATTCATTCTATTTTCAAATCTCTCTGTGTATAGTAGTACTCTGTTTTCCACACAGTTTACGTGTGCAACTACTCCATTCCATATAACTTATGCATTGTTTCACGCATACAACTTCTCTGTTTCGTATACCCTATATGTTTCATCTCCTACTTATAGTCGTTGTCCTTCCACATACTCTGTTATTTCATCTCCATATCTATAACTATTTTTTCTTCTATATACCACTGCCGTATATATAGTCTTCTCCATGCAGACAATGAAGGGAAATTTGAAGAAAAGCAGAGAACAAGAGTGATGGGTCTCATCATCAAAACAGAACCTATAGGAGTGAAGTATATGGAAGGTTATCCTTAGTTGAAAGGGATGTTGAAGAAAGCTGGCTGGCTAAGTTTCATTGAAAAATTCAATGGTCCCCATAAAGAAATTACCAAGTCATTTGCTAGATCGTTTGATGGGATGGACGTGGAGATTGGTGACATAAATTTTACAGTGACTGAGTCTTTTATTGCTGAAGCAACCGAGAAATCAAAAGTTGGAGAGAGGTGGTTCAAGAATAAAGAATTCCATGACGAAACTTGGAAAGTAATTCTCCAAAATCCAGTTATGGACACTTCAGTTTTTAAGAGAGGAATTCCCAGTCACCATTTTATTATGCTCACAAACGTCAACCTCCTTTAATAGAATTTGTTGAATGTATTTCCAATGTATATAATATGAAGTGCCTTCCAACTTGTCACTCTCTAAGATCAAAGCAGTTGTCCCTACAAATTTGAAGCACACCTCAAAACAAAATCTTCAGGGTTTCAAACTCGTGAAATTGTCATAGATCAACTGCCCTTCCTAAGCATATACCAATTAAAAAATTCAATTTACTCTTAACTAAGAGACAAATATTAGTGATATTAGCTCTATGATCATGTCAAAATTCTTCACACTTCATATTTCACCTTGTTTACTTGAGATTTCATAGAACTTTTAATAGCAGAAGTGTCCTTTGACGCTCAAATTTTATTGATAAGGAATTTTTTTTACGTAAAATCTGCGAGAGTTTACACATAATCACTCAACACTCTTGCAAGAAGAGAAACAAGCCTTAAATAAGCTAATGTACTAAACTAATTTTGTTATGGATCACCTATTTAATTTAGAAGTGTCCATTTACATATAATGCTCTCATAACAACACTCCTAACTATTTTCTTAAATTAGTTCCAAAGAAACGACACCTTACTTGATGTCATATCTTTTACAACAATTAGCTATTCTAAAATGTCTCCAATATCTAATTAAATATTATAGATAATTGAATATTAGATTCTAAATAATTAAACTATAGTTTATGTATTTTGGATCATCAAACATTCCCCCCTTTGATCCAAAGGTACATTACAACAAATACCAAATTCACCCCTGAACTTAGTAAATTTGATCCTGCTAAGTGGTTTTGTGAACATTTATGAGATCTGATCTTCTGAAGGAAAATATATTAGCTTGATGACATCCTTTGAAATGAGTGCTTTGATGTAATGATACTTTGTGTCCACATGCTTTGTTTTGGAATGGAAAACTGGATTTTTTGCAAGCTTTATGGTTGATTGGTTGTTGCTGAATAAAGATGTGGCTTCTGCTTGAGGAATGCCTAAGTCCTACAAAACTCTGCGCAACCAAACAATTTCACATGCTACTTCCGATGCTGATATATATTCTACTTTTGTTGAAGAAGTGGCCACTGTAGCTTGCTTCTTGCAACTCTAAGAAACTGCAGTTGACCCCATGTTCATCAAATGCCTTGAGGTTGATGCTCAATCATCAATACTTCTAGCAAAATCTACATTTGAATATCCACCAAGTATAAATTTCCTAGTCTTTTTGTAAAGAAGACCAAAATCTAAGGACCCTTTTTGCTACATTCCTGTGGCTGTCCCTTGGTTCATGCATAAAGCGCGATAGAATACTAAATTCATAAGATAAGTCTAGATGAGTGGTTGCCAAATAGATCAAGCTGCTAATCATTTGTCTATAAGTAGTTTTATTCACCAAGTCCCCCCTTTCGAATTTTGGAAGTTTCAAGTTTTGTTCCATTGGGGTGAGAATGGGTTTGCAATCTTGCATTCCAAATATTTGAAGAAGTTTAGATGCATACTTGCTTTGAAAAATTAAAATATGGTTTGGATTTTGGAATACTTCAACTCCTAGATAGTAGTGAAGCAATCCCAAAGCAGTCATCTTAAAACCAGTATGCAACTCCTTCTTTACCTGCAAAATATGATCATTATTGTTCCCAATAATGATCAAGTCATCCACATACATAACTAGAATCCCCATATTTTTAACCTGTTGGCATACATATAAAGTATCATCAGATTCACTTCGCTTAAAGCCAACTTTGCGAAGGTACTCTCCATTTTGGCATACCATGCTCATGGAGTTTGTTTCAATCTGTATAAAGGATTGATCAATTTGCATACTTTGTGTTCCTGCCCTTTAATCTCAAAACCTGGAGGTTGTGTCATATATACTTCTTGCATGTCTCCATTGAGGAAGGCACTTTTAACATCCATCTCACGAACTTTCCATCGTTTTTGAGCTGCTAATCTGATGGTGATCCATTTTGTTATAGGTGCAAAAATTTCTTCATAGTCGATTCCTTCTTGTTGTGAAAAACCCTTAGCAACAAGCCTTTCCTTGTATTTGTCAATGTCTCCATCTGGCTCATACTTAATTCTGTAAACCCATTTTCATCCGATGTGTTTCACAATTTGAGGAAAATGAACAAGTTTCCAAGTGTTGTTTTCCATCGTTGCCTTGTATTCTTCAACCATTTCCTTTTTCCATTCTATATGTTTTACTGCCTATTTGTATGTGGAGGGCTTAGTAAAATCATTTGTTATTAAGGAAAGAAATTCTTCATTTCTTTGTGAACTTTGTGTTCCTGTTTTGTTTTGTTCATCTGGCCTCACATCTTTCAAAAGTTGAATGACCCATTTAGGCAGTTGACGTTCACTTGTTTATGGATCTGAATAATCACCATCATTGTAAAGTGGATTGATATAAACAGATGTTCTTCGATCATCTGAAGGTTCAGGGGGTGGAGAGTCACTGTCAGATGAACTGCTACTGCTAGGAGATTCAAATGAACTATCGAAAGATCTAGATGGCTTAGATGAAGTAAATGAGTTGGATGAACCATTTTCTAATGAAGAAAATTCAATTTCATGCCAATGTTGTTTGCTTGATTGATTTTTCATTTTTCTTTTATTTTTATCTCCCTTAGTTTCCAGTTTATGTAGAAGAATTTCTATCTCTGTGGCACTCTTGATTTCTATTTCATCAAATATCACATCCCTGCTGACAATAAAATTTCCATTCGACAGAAGACGATATCCCTTCTTTTCATTAGAATACCCAATCATTGTACACTTCAAACTTCGTGAATCATGCTTAGTTCATTTTTCTTTTGGAACTAAGACATAACACATTGAACCAAAAACTCTAAGATGTTTGACTCAAGGTTTGAAACCAAACCATGCTTCATATGGTGTAATTCCATCCAAAGAAGCAGTAGGAGACTTGCTCCTTAAGTGGATTGTTGTATGTATGGCTTCTGCCCAATATAAAGGACTTAAATTTTTTAAAGTTAACATGGATCTTTCCATCCCTAACAAGGTGCAATTCATTCTCTCTACTACTTGATTTTGCTGTGGAGTGTAGACATTTGTAAGTTATCTTTTGATACCATTGTCCCTGCAATAATTTTGGAATTCATTGGAATTGAATTCCCCTCCATTGTACGTCCTGAGAGTGCCAATTTCTCTTTAACTTAATTATCAACAAGTTGGAAAAAAAAGTCATAAAATTTTCAAATGTTTCTAACTTTTACTTCAAAAAATAAACCCAATTCATTCTACTAAAGTCATCAATGAAGAGTAAAACGTATCTACAACCTCCTAGAGAAGTTTGTAGAGGTCCAAAAATGCCTCTGTGAACCAATTGCAAACGTCTGTTGGCATGCCATGAACTTGTTGGAAAAGTCTATCGACTTTGTTTCCCATAAATGCAAACAAATTTTATTAATAAAGAAAAGAAAATTACATAAAATATGCAAGAGTTCACATACAATCACTCAACATGCTTGCAAGAAGAGAAACAAGCTTTAAATAAGCTAATGTCCTAAACTATTTTTCTTATGGATCAATTATTTCATTTACAAGTGTCCATTTACATTTAATGCTCATAACAACGCTCCTAACTATTTTCCTAAATTAGTTCATAAGAAACGACACCTTTATGGATGTCATATCTTTTACAAAATTAGCTATTCTAAAATGTCTCCAATATCTAATTAAATGTTCTAGATAATTGAATATTAGATTCAAAATAATTAAACTATAGTTTATGTATTTTGGATCATCTAACAACTTTGATAAATTTGAAATATTTATTAAAATAACAAATATTTCATTCTATCCAAACTTTCCACTAGGAAAGCTCAAGAATATAGACACCTAAAATATAATTTAAGGAAAGATTAATAGCATAGAGTTTGGTGCACGATATCAACCAACACAAAGATATGAAAAATATTTTTATCACCATAGATTTGTAACTCTAAATTTGATTTCTAGTTTCATTTAAGCATGCTAAAACACATAACCATTTTAACTCTACTATCCAAACAAATTAATGCATTAAACAACCATGAAATTACTCATAAAAATGAGAAAACAACCTCTAATTTTTAGATTTGCAACATATAATTTTTAGGAAAATAATAGTACAGTTCATATATTATAGAAATGAAGAAAAACACAACACCTTGGAATATTATTTCCAATGGAAATGCATTTGATTGACTATATCCTTTTTTTTAGAAAGGAGATATGCCATCTAATTCTATACCTTCATAACATTCCCATTTTTTCATGGTTGGCTGCTCTATGTGCAATGAGTAAAGGCTAGGGAGGGAATTACACCTTCAACATCTAGTGATACTCGTTAATTGATCTCATTTCAATGACGTGCTCTAGAATAACAAATATATGTAAGACAATATAACATAACGTCCATTAGAGAAATTTTGAGGTCTAAAATGGGCCCCTGAGGAAAAGAGTAAAACATTAATTAAATAAAATAAGAGCTATGAATTTTCAAAGGGGAAGAAAACAAAATTTTATTTTTTGAATGGTATTTTCAAGTTACCTCCTTACAAGTTTACTCAAATTTCAAGTGTTGGCACTTGTTGAATGCAAAATTAAAGAAAAATGTCTTTTTCATGTATTTCCAGTATATCTCATTGTGGATCTATCAAAACTATGTAGAGTGTCTAGTCGTTGGATGCTAAATTCAATTACCCATCCAACAAGTGCTTGCACTTGAAATTAACTATAATAAGACAAGTAAAATATATAGTAAAAAATTAGTTTTACTATGTAAAATTATTAATCTTTTATGGTTGTATTATCATCTTGAGTCCTATTTGGTATTTTAAAGTTGATGTCAATCACACATTTTTTGTTTTGGAGCCCATTGTCAACGTCAAATTTTTTCTAATGATTTCATCATTGAATGGTGAAACCAAATTCTTTAGTGTGCACACCTTTCTATTGAACTACTAAAATTAGGGTGGAAATTTTGCTTGTCGATCATTCTCTATATATAATTATATTTTTCTTTCTTAATGGGCACCATGGCCATGGAAATAAGTGGTGCATTATTATTCATGGGCATATGAAGTAATAATGCTTTAACATTTACTCTCATTATAAGGAAGTGGGCAACTTCACACCCCAATCTCCCAAGCTCGTGCAACAAGTGCATTCAACTCACGTGAGACAAACCATCAACGACAAAGTCTAAATACCAATACAAATGCCTAATGAGACATCCCACTAAATCGTCTTGTCACATCAAAGGCTCCACAACATGCTTGCATTAACATCAAGAAGTCCACACTTATATCTTCCTCCTGCATCCCATAATCTATCAAGGAAATTCACCAAGTATGCATCACAACTTCACGTAAAACTAAATGCTACAAATATTTTTCTAGTGTTTCACCACACAATACTTAAATCTAGCTTATACAAAGACCAAAACAAACCCTAGATATCTAAGTATTCAAATCTTCTCTTTGTCTTTAAATTTTTGTATCAGAAAAGCACAAATACTCCTAGACAAGTACATCAAGATTACAAATACATACTTGAATAATAGTAATGAAAAAGGTTCTTTCTTCCCTTTATATAAGATAAGATAGGGAGTCCAATAATAGAAAATTCAATTAGGTCTACAACAACCCACTTTAGGTCACTGGATTAGGTCATAATGAACAATGTTACCAACTTAACAAGAACTGTAACCTCAAAATGAGAATTCTAGCCCAAAAGAACCCTCTTTTGCACAAAAAGCATGAAAAGAGACCTCAAAATTGAGAAGTGGTGATGTGTAGTGCCCCGCTCTAGTTGATTGATAGTGATATGACATTAACATTTATTTAGCCCTAAGGCACACACTTTATTCTTTGAGGACCTCAGGTTGAGGATCCAGACACATGCCTCTATTATTAGTGGTTGTGATGTTTATGTATGTTCTTCGTTGATATTATGATGAAGATAACATTAATTTTTATGTATGTTATCTATTGGTATTATGATGATTGTAGCATTAATGGTTATGCATGTTCTTTATTGATATTATGATGATTATAGCATAAATGATTATGTTTGGTCTCTATTGAATTTATTCTCTCTATTGATATCATGATGATGATAGCTTTGATGGATAGGTATGTTTTCTATTTATGTTACGATGTTGATAGCTTTGATGGATATGTATGTTTCCATTGATGTTATGATGATGATGTTGACAATGGCAACAAGAAATGCTAAAAATAGAAGTGCTAAAAATAGAACTGCAATAAATAGCAGTTTGGGTACCAATGTTGGACATAGCAGCAAGGAATGAAAAATGGAAATGCTAAAAATAACATTTCTATTTTTAGTAGTTCGAGATAGATTCATATTTTAGTCAGTCCCTGAACTAAAATAGTGAAGTAAAATTCGAATTTGATCTTAGCAGCTGTTTGTAAAATAATTAATTAATTCATATTGAGTTAATTAGTTAAGGAAAATCAAACATGAAGTCTATGTGGGGACATGCAACAATTTCTCCATTAATTGAGGAATTTATCCATCAGTTAAAGAGATAAGGATGAGTTGTAATTAGTTAACTAAGGCAAGTCTAGTTAGATTAATTCAAACAGTTTGTTGAATTAATTGTGAATTCAATTAGTTAATGCTTGCAAGCATGTAACTGCTGCACTTCATATAACTACATATTCTCTCATAAATAACTCATGCATGTCAGTTCAGATAGAGACTCAGTTGAGATCAGAGGAGGGACAGTGTACTATCAGTTAGATGGATTTTTCGTATAAAGGAAACTCATCTATGTAGAAGGATTTATTTCCTTCTGGATTGCACAGTTACTATTGGGCCAAGTGAGCAGTGTGAGGTGGGAATTCACATGTGTGGAAGCACTGGACCCCAAGAAAAACTGCGCAAGGAAATAAGAGGCTTGGAGGGTAGAGGAGAAGGTTTGTGAGAGGCCTTTGACTGTCTATGAGCAACAGAGGGATTATACTGAGCGCTGGTTGGCTTCCAAGCTAAGGCTTTGTATAATTCTGTGACTATTTTCCACTTGTATGATAATACAAAGATTGGGGTTTTAGGCTGAGGATTTCCCCGGGTTATTTATTCTGTGTTATGCATGATTGATTTCTCATTCTCAGTTATATTTGTTCTCTTGATCTTGCTCAATTCGATTAAGCTTTCGCAAAGTTTGTTGTAGAAGTAGATCTTGTATTTTGCTTTAGTTTATTGCATAACCTGTTGATATACAGTGGGAATTTCTACATGGTATCAGAGCAAAGGTGATCAAGGTGAAGAACAGTATACAAGAAGGATAAGTTCAAAGTTTAGTTCCTAAAGATAGAAATCGAGTTCTTATCAAATCTCAATTTCACCTATGGCGTTTAGTGGTTTAAGGCTCGAGTATGCCCTTGATGGTAGCTCAAATTATATAGCCTGGAAGGGTCGCATGGAGGCAGTATTAGAGGATAACGGTCTAAAGGACTTCATTGATCAAGAAGTCCCCAAGCTGACTGATGCTACTCAATTGGTGGAATGGAAGAAATGCGTGGCTAGAGAAAGGAGAATCCTCCCAGAGGTAGTTCGAGACTACATTGTCTCAAGCCTCCATGGGAAGGAGACATCATTTTCGATGTGGAAAACATTGAAAGATTTATATCAGAATAGTAGCAATCAGAGGAAGTTGGCGCTAAAAGACAAGCTTTGAAAGATCAAGTGTGAAAAGGGCGACACGATCTCTACATATCTGAACAAGCTCACCACCTGCAGGAATGATCTTGGAAGTGTAGGGATCACGACCGCTGATGATGACGTGGTGAGTCTTGCACTCCTCGGTCTTCCTAATAACTGGCATAGCTACCAAGACTCGGTTAATGGAAGAGAAAAACTGCTAGATTTGGAACGAATTTGGTCGGATCTGATGTAGGAGGAGATAAGAAGAAGCACCAGAGATGGATCTTCTTCATCCAAGGAGGATGAAGAAAATTGTGCCTTAGCGAGTAAGGCAAAGAAAGGAAAGGAGAAGGATTCTCATCCCAAATCGAGTTCTTCCCATGGTGGAAAGAAGTTTGAGAAATTGAAAGTGCGATGCTTTCATTGTCATGAAGTGGGCCATTTTGCTACAAATTATCCACTGAGGAAATCCAAGAATGGATCCGTGGAAGGATCAGAAGGTGAGGCACTAGCCTCACAGTTTGAGTTGGATTTCACACTTTTCGCATGCATGGTTTCATCCATGGTGGGAAGTGGTTGGTTTCTTGATAGTGGAGCTTCTTTCCACATGACTGACGACAAGAGTTTGTTCAGTACCTTGGAGGAGAAAGATCTCTAGATACTCATAGCGATGGGTAATGATGAAAAGTATAGTGTCTTAGGTGTAGGCACGGTTGTTTTTTAGAGGGAGGATGGAGCTCGCATTACCTTGATCGATGTCAAGTATGTACTAGGACAGAGGAAAAATTTGGTGTCGATTGCCATGCTAGAAGACAAGGGATTTGATGTAGTCTTTAGTAAGGGAAAGGTTTTCCTTTGACATATCACCAAGAGACAGGTGAAGCAGATCGGTTCACGAGTCAAGAACCTGTATGCTTTTGAGGTTCAAGATGCATGCAAAGCCTTGAGGGGAAAGACAACTATTGGAGACTTGGTGGTTGAGAGGGAGAGTACACTACCTCTCAATTGCAGTGGCAGAAGAAGTCTCAGACAATTATGGAGAAACCACAGTTGGTGAAGAAGTTTTAGGAGGTTGTGGAGCAGCCACAACTAGAGAAGCTGAGAGGAGATCAAGTGGAGGCATCCATTCATCCAGAGACCTCCAGTAGGGGGAACTTTGAGCCAAGTGGGCAGAGGGATCACATGCATCCATACCTCCAGGTCAGAGGTGGGGCGATGTGGAGTGATCGTCCCACAAAGCTGAAATAGGGTCTGGATCCTTAAGGTACCCAACCTTTTGGATTCGACTTTGCTACGGGAGCCCCGACAAGGAGTAGCAGGACTGGCTGAGTGGGTAGAGATGGATGCGAATGGAGCAGAAGAGAGAGCTACAGTGCAGGAGTCCCAGGACTGTGTAGAGCTAGCAAGCTGCAGCAATGCGAGAGGCACAAGAGTGTTGCACCAATGTAGGATGACACATAGAGGTGTGCAACGATGTGAGATGCATGGAGTGTTGTAGCAACTTAGAAGTCAAATAGGGAGCACTTGTCAGTGACAGAGGGAGCTTCAACATCAGAGTATGTTTCTAGCCCAACAGGGAGGTTAGTTGGGAGATTTTTTTGTTTCTAGAGTTGCTGGAGCAACCACACTTAGGAGAAGTATTGCATGCATAACATTCCAAAGTTTCAGGATTGGGTTTGAGTTGAATGCCTTTCTTGTTGAGGGGGAGTGTTGAAAATGGCAACAAGAAATGCTAAAAATAGAAGTGCTAAAAATAGCACTGCTATAAATAGCAGTTCAGGTACCAATGTTGGACATAGCAGTAAGGAATGAAAAATGGAAGTGCTAAAAATAGCATTTCTATTTTTAGCAGTTCGGGATAGATTCCTATTTTAGTTAGTCCCTGAACTAAAATAGTGAAGTAAAATTCGAATTTGATCTTAGCAGCTGTTTGTAAAATAATTAATTAATTCATCTTGAGTTAATTAGTTAAGGAAAATCAAACATGAAGTCTATGTGGGGACATGGAACAGTTTCTCCATTAATTGAGGAATTCATCCATCAGTTAAAGGGATAAGGATGAGTTGTAATTAGTTGACTTAGTTAACTAAGTCAAGTCCAGTTAGATTAATTCAAACAGTTTGTTAGATTAATTGTGAGTTCAATTGGTTAATGCTTGCATGCATGTAATTGCTGCACTTTAGATAACTGAATATTCTCTCATAAATAATTCATGCATGTTAGTTCAGACAGAGACCCAGTTTAGATAAGAGGAGGGAAAATGTACTATTAGTTAGATGGATTTTCCTAAAAAGGAAACTCATCTATGTAGAAGGATTTATATCCTTCAGGATTGCGCAGTTACTACTGGGACAAGTGAGTAGTGCGAGTGGGAATTCACATGTGTGGAAGCATTGGACCCCAAGAAAAATTGTGCAAGGAAATAGGAGGCTTGAAGGGAAGAGGAGAAGGTTTGTGAGAGGCCTTTGGCTGTCTATAAGCAACAGAGGGATTATATTGAGAGCTGGTTGGCTTCCAAGCTAAGTCTTTGTGTAATTCTGTGGCTATTTTCCACTTTTATGATAATATAGAGATTTGGGTTTTAGGTCGAGGCTTTTCTCAGGTTATTTCTTTTGTATTATGTGTGATTGATTTCTCATTCTCAGTTATATGTGTTCTCTTGATCTTTCTCAATTCGATTAAGCTTCCGCAAAGCTTTTTGTAGAAGTAGATCTTGTATTTTGCTTTAGTCTATTGCATAATCTGTTGATCTATAGTGGGGATTTCTACAGATGATAACCATGATGGATGTGTCCCCTGTGTTACCTACTTGCATTAGTTCTAGTTCACAATGAACAATTATGCGAATGACTAGGTGATATTGATGATGTTATTATGACAGTGACTAACACTGAGAAACCTTGTTACTGATGATTATTGACTATGGCAAGAAACCACCAGAGGCACTCGCATATGACGAATTGACAACACCTGGTTTGATGAAAATTTATATTTTGTCTTCGAAATTCTAAGACAATTTTTTAAACTTGTTATATATGTTTATCTATATTTTGATGATATGTTAGTGGTTGCAGGCACAAATTAGTTGCTTGGCCGAATGAATCACATATGGGTAATGGGGTTGTACAATTGGATGGAACTACATGGGAGGGGTGGGACAATGTCCCTAATCTCACCCATTAGCACTCTTGCCCTGACTTGGGCTGGAAAGGTTGAAACATCTTTGCCTTGAAAATCACGATGTCGTGGGTGCAAGTCCCAAAGTTGGGTTGCTCATGAGGATTTTAATGGGGGGCAAGCATCAAGGTGAATTCCTTGATCCACGACACGATTAGTCTCACTATAGCAGGCAACATAAGAGATGATGGTGGTCTCTGTCATTGCACCTATACTTTCCCCTCGTAACCAATCTGAATGCTTGAAGGGCAAGTGGCATGGCACCCTAGGAACTTCAAGGGAATTTCTTGAAGGGCACGACCAACCTAGCACCCTTGACATCACAAATAAACTGTTAGGCATGACACCCTTGGAACTTCAAGGGAAGTTCTTGAAGGGCACGACCAAACTTGACACCCTTGGAATCTTTAAAAATAAATAAATTAATAAATATAATCATGATATGAAAACCATGTAAATTCACATCAAGTGGTAAATGATGATTAGAACCGAGGTAATTAAATCAAGAATAAAACTTGGGTTAAGGGGATCATAGGAAGAAATAAAATATTTTTACCTTAAAAGCTCTACCTTTCCATATAATGTAATTTAATTAGGTAAAAAGGGGAAAGAGGGACATAAATGTAAGGATAAATATTAATCCTAAAATAGTTAAACCTAATTAAGAGAAGAGGATGGTGAATTAGAATAAGATTAATAAATTAAATTTTAGAGAAATTTAGAGAACCTCCATGTGGCAACAACCAACATAAGAATATCCATCTAAGAGATAAATTGAGTTAAATTAGGGAGTAGATAGGGGATAAAATCTTGACTTATCAATTGAATTTAGTAATGAACAAAAATTAAGGAGTAAAAATGGGGATCAAGAGACAACTAGGAGAAGAAATATGAATCTTGTTGAGGTGACGAAAAATATTATTTTTAATTAAAATTTAAGTGAATAATTTTGGAGATCCTTGATGAGAGAGTGACACATGGGTGGGTGAATAATCAAATTATTGGATTATCAAAAATAATTAATTATGCATGAAAGACCAAGTGTCACCTATGAGGAATCCTATAAAAGAAGGGGCAGGCCATGGGAGAAAGGGATTTTTCTTTACCCTATTTTTGGATGGATGAGGCTATGTCAGAGTACTGACTACAAGCTATAGTGAGTTTGGTGAGGTAGAGGACTTTAGAGAGGGGACTCTTGAGCCAAGGAGTGCTCTCCTCTACCAACTAATATATTCCTCCATTGTACGACCCCATTGCAGCTCGGGGGTCCGCAAGGAAGGAGAGTACCAAGGAGTAGGCTGGGAAGTCAACCGGCGGGTCACTGCATTCGGATTAAGCACGTCGACATTCACACTCGGAGGCGACCGACAATAAAGGAAGAAAAGTAGTAGCAAGTCAAAATTTTGAATCTCATCTTCTGGTGAATGGTACCTATGTTGTTGTAATATTCTTTTGTATGACTTCATTATGGATTTAATTAATAATATGTAAATTAGATGATATATTCAATGAAGTGAAATTCAGGGATGTGTTAAATAGTGCTTAATAAATTTGAATTCCCAATGCTATTCTCTTCTATTTGTATTTTTATTTTGTTTATATATATATAGGGTTGGTCCCTACATGATGTTGCATCACCTCTTTTTTTAGGGTTAAAATTCCAACATTTTTAAGCCATGGCATTAAAACCAAAATCATGATAATTGAAAACCTTATAGTATATGTTAAGTTCATATGTACTAAGGATATTGAACTGCTTCATTAGCTTTAGTATTCATTTTATTGAATGTGTGTTGTAGTTGCTTTAATGATCATTGTGTCTATGTGAACTATTTCGCTATATAACCAACGATTCATTCCTTTCTCTCATGTGGCTCTCTTAGGATAATACTATTACTTTCCTTCTAGAGACTCACTCTTGTCTCCCGCTCGTGAATGCCTCCTTTTACACATTTCAATTGGTGTTTCACAATGTCAACTTACTTATTTGTTCAAATGTTATGTTCTTAATCTCTTATGTTATCCATTGAAACCAAGGAAAACCTTAGAGTTATATAGTGGATGGACTGATACTCTAGACAGGGCTCCTATTCCAAACCGTGTGAGGTCTAATTGGGACTTCACATCGGGGAGATCCCCGTATGTTAGCGGTATCCAGCACCATCAACATTGTGGCGCTAGAAGGAGGGCCATATGACAAGTTATGCCTGTTGAGTCTGTTTTGCACCTCTTATCTCAAATGGCTCATTCCCAAATCATAATCTCGAGATGTTTTTCCAAGGAGCTTGATCTTACCATCCCCATGGAAATTGTTCATAACTTGTCTCAATTTAAGTTTGATGGTGAGGGTGAACTAACTGTCCTTGAACATATGTTTCAATTTCCTCATTTTTGTCTTACTAATGGGATGCCTTGTAAGGATTTCATGGACAGATTGTTCACCGTAACATTTGTAGGTCCAGTCAAGAAACGGTGTCATACATTACCTACTCCTTCTATCCATTGATTTGAGCAACTTGTTAAGGAACTTTGTGAAGCTTCTGATAGGTATGATTATCAGGATGTATGTCATAAAAATGATCAACTAAGAATGAAACCGGGTGGATTTGCATAGGATTTTATTCATTGATTTCTTCACCTTTGCTATGAATTTCCCTAAGGGGGTGGTTGACTCTGATTTCAACACGGAAAAAATTCAAATTTTGATTCTACTCACCCTGATATCTTTTGAATATGAACCCCTAGATGATTCCACTCTTCCAACTTATATGAATCATGAAACACCCCAAATCTGTGAGGAGGAACCTACTATTCTTTTTGTTCCCTATCCTCCTCCTTTTCCCTTACTAATTTGGGTGCTTCCTTGTGATGATGTTGATGTTGGGAAACATGGTAATCAAATTCTTGATCTGTCTTCTCCACCTTCAGCTATTTCCCATGATTTATATATGATGGAGGAAGGTTTGGAGTGGTTCAGGAAAACCTATGGTGAAGACTAATCCCTTGATTTTTCAAGATGATATTTACACCCGGAGTTTCAATCTTGAATCTAATTTGATCGAAAATATGATTTCCTCAAGGGATACACTTCAACCTCTACCATCCATCGCTCCTGATTCCTTGTTCCCTAGTAATACTTAACAAACCTACTTAAAATCTTAATGATGTTCAACCTGTTGTTTCAAGTGGTAATCAAGAGCAAGGTAGCTGCATTTCACATGTAGAGGAGAAAAGTGTTGGAGATATGTCCTATATTCCTTCCCTCTTCCAAGATGATAAACTTTCCTTTCTGAATGGTCACCAATCTTGTAACATTGATAACATGTCAAATGAATTTAAACCCTACATTGAAGTTGAGACTTTGGACAACCATCACCTTGGCATCCATGTTTCTATTAATACATATGGTGATGAGTGCCCAAGTAAATCAGATGACATCTTTTCTTCTTTAGATGACTTGGGTTTGCAAGGTATCCATTCAAAACCTGCTTCTCATTATGTACATTCTCCATTTACAATTTGGGATACTCTTTCAATTCAGAATGATCCTGAAATTCTTCTAGTTCATACATCTTCAGATATCAAATATGAAGAAGTAGTTAGGTTTTCAAATCTGTCATACATCTTGTAGAAGAAAATCAAAGTCAATCTCAATGCCACATTGGTATGCTTGTATTTGATCATGATACTGATTACCATGATATTAATCCATTATTCTTACATGTTCAATCTAATTTAGTTACAACTAGTGCTCCTCTTCTTGATTCTTTTCATCCTTCCTCACCTCTAGCACACTATTCATTGCACCCAAATATGTTTGATAAGTCTGTTATACCAACAATTCCTTTAAATCCTTTATATATTTATCTAGCTGGTCATGGTCACAATCACGTACATGATGGTGTGATCCTACAATCAGAGGATGAAAAACTTGAATTCATTATTCATAATTTGTTCAACTATAAATGTTTCATAAGTTAGGAGTAAGTTAGGAGGAAGATGTACCAACTCTATCTGATCAAGGGAGTTTTCCTATTGATGCATTTAAATGTTCTATCCATCAAGAGTCTGATATGCCTAATCTTAAATATGATCGAACCAGTGGAAGTAATAATGTTTTCATTGATACATCCAATGATAGTGGTGTATGTCTGCTTGTCGATTTTTCTAGGCCACCCAAATTCGATGGTCCACCGTCAAAAAGTTCAGAGACTTGTTAGGAAGTTGAGGCAATTCAACCCTTGCTAATGGTTATTTTATGTTCTCGCAATCCTATCGAGAACTATGATATAAGTTGGATCCATATTTTCATGCGTAATTCTTTCCTTAACAATATTCCACTGGATGTGAGTTCATTCTTAAAGGAATTTCACTATTTCCAAGTTAATATTCTTGATCCTTGAGATAAACTCTCTGATTAGATAAAGGATTCTTGTTTGGTTAGTCCCTTTTCATGTGAATCCCTTGTATTAGACTAAGGGTTGGAGAGAACATATTTTGTGGATCCTTATAGCCTTCAAGCCTGTCATTCTCATTATCAAGATACAAGTCATTTTGGGTTGGAAGATTCCTCCATGTTAAACTCTTCTGAGATCAATCATATTCTTATCCCTTTTGTGAATATCATGAAGTTAATCATATTCCTGGCACAATTTCTCTCAAGTGATAGAAAATGCCTTATTCATTCAATGAACCAAAACCCTTGTGTTGATACAAATACTAGGTTTGATTTGACACATATTTCCAATCTTTTGACAACTCAATATCCTAAGCGGTTTCCTTGATTTACAATGTCAACAATTGTTGGTTTTGCGTGTAATTGGATATAAAGAGAACCAGTAGAGAATCAAGAAACTTATATGATAATTGACCAATCTGATCATAATACCAAGGATTATCTTTATTATTCAAATCTGTTAACTGAAAATTTATTCTCTTATGATTCTCAATGTTTAAAAATTGGTTGTTTTGAATATCAAGATCCAATTGTTGAATGGTTAGAGCAATCTAGCATGACAATCTCCTATGCTAATAATAATTTTTAATGTCTCTTAATGTTTACACACAGATGAATGTATATCCGTAAGTGACCTTCAATATTTGTATGATCGACATTTCAATCAACAAGGTAAAGTTCGAGATTGGTTCAAACTAGTTGGAATGGCACATCTTTTTGCTGATAAGCAAGATCTTCAGTTCATTTGTGCAAGTTTCCAAAGTTATTATCTTTTCTTTTTCACAATTCTTTATATTTATTTTAATTTTTTTCAGATTTTTGTTTAAAGGTTGGGAGCGGTTACAATTATTACATTGGAAATTCCATTTCACCTAACCTTGACCTTCTAGCCCATTAGGTTAGGAGTAGTTCTAGTTGCATTATAGTTTCCTTTTTCACTCATCCTACACTTTCTCTCCATCTAGTCTCTGCATTTGTTTTGTTTTCTTGTTTTATGTTTTGTATGTTTCCTTTTAGTTCATTTCTATATCTACTTTGTTCTTTTGGTCGTGTTTCCTTGTTTTGTCATGCCTTTTATTTTTTGTTTGTTTATAATATTTTGCATGAAAGATGCTCCCTTTGGCTCAAAGTACAATGTGGAAAAACTTGAAAAGGGGAAATTGTGACAATGAACAATGCTTAGCTAATATGTTACTTCTTCTCTATTTGGTTTTATGTATATTTTAAAGTCAATGATGTTCGAACAGAAAATATGATTAGTTCTAGACAGAAAGGCTTTCACCAAACTACAAAGGCTGTATCTATTGAAGGTCTTCATTCTTGATTCAACCTTGTATTAAATGATGTTTCAACCTATCATCTGAAAGGATAAAAACTTAAAACAAGCATAATAACTTCAGTTATCTTTCAATTCCCTTAAGCAAGAAAAAACCTCTCTTGCAAATTAAATAAGTCAGGACCCCTCTTCCACCTGTGCTATAAATGTTCAATAAATGGTTCAAGCATATATTTTAAATAAAATAAAGTGTGAAGAAGAGAAATACTTCCTACGAAGAGAGGTGAAGAAAAAAACTTCGTCGGGTATTGAAAAAGCCTACTGGAAGTGAAGCAATTCCTATGATTCCTTGAGATGACTCTGTTGGGGTACTTAATAGGCTCACTGGTAGCGGAGCAACACCAAGAAATGTGGTTAGCTCTAATTATCAAGAAGCTCAGTATACTTATTATCCCTCTCCCATATTGAAAAAGTTGAGGTATGACTGGTTATGTAAATGTGTCTATATATTTATCTGGGATAAGCGACAAAGCTGGGGTAATCTACTTGGAGAATAGATACTTCCTAAAAGACTGAGACCTTTCACTTGAATATAAAACATGAATAGAGAATATGGAGTTCTACCAGTATGTCACAAACTGTTAACATTGTGATCAACATGTTGTGGTCACAATCACCACCCTATTAAAACTTGCCTTGATAGAAATTTTGAATGGGTCCCCTAAAAAAGTTGATCTTTCACCTTTCTGAATGATTTGTTTTATCCTAGGGATTTCAGCTCTCTGGCATATGATTCATCCATAACACTCTCTAACCCTTCATCTGTTTCCTTCATCGGGACTTTTTGATCCCCATAAACCTTCATGGTGCTCAATGCCCACGCACATAACCAACCCCCACTCTTTACCATGGTTGTATTTGAATTCAACCCATGAAAGCTTCCATCGCTCCCTTATTCCTGTTATAACTCTTTACAATGGAAATGCTTCACAAACATGCATAAATCACCCTTTCTCCGCCTATCGCAATCAACTTAACGCATACCATAAGGCACCAAACTTGACAACATTATTAACCACATTATATATATTTCGGGTCCAGAGCCCCATCGCATATCACAATCAGCAGGATTCCCAGGCTATATACATATAAGGCACAACTGTATTTTGGACCGACGACTTTATTAATCAGAATACATATATCTCGGGTCTAGAGCCCTCCGCATATCGCAATCAACGGAAGTCTAAGCCTATACGTAAGGCCAATGCAATATGGCAGACCCAATTGGACTATAAAGTAAAATATATACGTTATCGGGTCCACTTCCCCAATCGCATATCACATATCGGTGGAGCCCTAGGCCTGCCCATATAGCACGATGTGATACACTGGACCCGCCGATGACTATGAATTCAGGCGCATAATTTTTCAAGGCTGGACTTATGGTCGGCCGTGGGTTTTCCTGTGTATTCCCTTGCATTGCGATAAAGCGTCCCGGTCCATGTTTTCAAAGGAAGGTCTTATATGGCGGATCAGAAAGGATTATAAAACACGACACATATATATTTCGGGTCCGCCTCCCCAATTGCTTATCGCAATCGACAAAGTTCATCGTTTAAAACATAAGGCCCGATGCGATAAAGTGGACTCGCCGATATCTATGAAGCTGGGTATATAGTTTTTCAAATCCGGCCTTATGGCTGCATGCGGATTTTCCCGTGTATTCTATGTGTTCTGGTAAATGTTGTATTTCGGGTTTTTAAAAGAAAATCCAATAGGGGTGATTTCACATGGGATTGCCCGCTGTGATATGCGATTGCGACTCGATTGCATCGCACCCTTGGCTGGACCAGGGGGTCGATTCTTTCACACTTGTTCCTTGTGATTTTATAAAAGTTTAATGAAGGCAACGTTTATGTTTTGTTTAATAATTTCTGTTATATTTTTTATATCCATAGCTAATGAGTAAATATCTCTACAGGCGAGGATCAAGATATGAGAGGCGAAATTGAAGCACTCATGGCAGCACTAATCCATTAAGACGTCAGTTCCTCCAGATACACCTCAAAGCATGCCAGATATGGGATGATGAACGCAACATCTCCAGTTTCCTTCAGGAAATGATAGGGAATAATAGCCACTCCACACAGGTGCAAAAAAATGATATGCAATCATTCTCTGTTCCATCGAAATCCATTCATTCCCTCAGGAAGTAGAACGCTCCAGCAAAGGTGACCTCAACGTGTCAGCAGTTTCACTGACAATTCTCATATGTATATTTTGATATGTGTAATGAAAATAGGGAGGTGAAAAGTCATGGAAGACGGAGGGTCATTTCCTGCAGCATAAGTATTACCTCCAGATAGGAGAGGAGGGCTTTTTGGTTTGGAGAGAACAACTTTGATTTATTGTGAATAAAGAAGTCTGTTTGATTCAAGAAGGAGCATGTTATGTTAGATTGATTTCCCTTTTTTCTCATATGTTTATAATCAATGTGTTGTTGCTGGCATAAAGATAAATGTGATTTGCTTTGTGCATGTTGATAACGAGAAGTTCATGGTTATTCCTAGTTATTTGAATATAATTAAATACCACTATTAATTCATGAAAGGTTGTTGATTTGAGACTTTGTTAAACATCAGTTGCAAGTGTTATTTGTATGGAAAGGAATGTGTATTCTATATAAGTAATTGTATTTCAATTAGGATTTAATACAACTTTGTTCTTATGTGAACCAGTAATTGATTCATTTGGACTTGGAATATATATATAATGTTTAACCTCTTTTGTTATGCTCCTGCATGATAGGTTAGGACAATTAGGACTAGATTAAAGTAATTAGAAGTAGTATAGATAGGATTTGATGCATATAGGTTAGCTGTTTCTTTTGTTGATTTAATTGAAGTCTTCCTTTAGGAAGCAATCTCTCCACACCTATAATAGTTCATGGGGTCCTTTAAAACCCGTTGGAACTAGCCATTCCAAAGGCAAGCAGATCTAATTGGGGCTTGCGATTAGGTTAGTTCCCCTTGTTGGCAGAGTGAAAATTCGCCATGCCAACAAACTGGCGCTAGGAGGGCTTGAATCACCATCCACAACTTTTTAGGATTTCATTTATAAATGTCACGCATGGACTCAAAAAGATTAATGCATGGATCGTGAAGGTAAAAAAGACCCTTCCTCCCATTCGGAAAAGCCTCATTTTGAAGAAGAGACACTGTGGGAGTATCCTGTCACTCAAGAACAACCAGTCAGAATACTTACTCGGGCTTACACTCGTTCCCTCTCTCAACTTCCCATATTTCACTCTTTACCTCCGAAAACTAAAAGAAAGCCAAGGATCTATTCCATAAACGAAGAGACATCTGCAACCCCGTCTCTTGAAGATATTGTGCTTGAATCCTTGCAAAGTATCGACACTCCCTGGTAAGAAATTCCTGAATATCCACTCTCTAAAGGTAATCCCTAGCCCAATTTGAGAAATCTTAATAAAGAAATCCTTGAAGAAACCTTCAACTAGAACATCACTATCCACGATATGGCTAACGTTCCTCTACTAGGTGGGAACCAGCTTCAACCGGGTGGGAACGAACTCCCACCTCCTCCGAGAGCACTTCCTCCCTGGCTTGCTTAGGATGCCGTAGTGGTACCTGGGCAGCAACATCCCTTACCCAAGAATGTAAAAAGAGTACTGCCTAAATTCGACCCTGAGAAGGAAGACACCGTTGAAAACCATATTCACTCTTTCTTCTTGGTTGTGCGCATGTTGGGGGTAGCCGATGAAGATATAGTATGTCGCCTATTCCCTTTTACTCTGATTGGTGCGACCTCAACTTGGTACTTTAGCTTGTTAACGAGATTGATCACCTCGTGGGTTGCCTTTCAACAGGACTTTTTAGACAAGTATGGTGATGAAAAAACCCCTGCAGCCTTAGTTCTAGAACTATCCCGTTTAAAAATGGAAACCAAAGAAAAGATCAAGGACTTTAACATCCGGTTCAACACCTTGTTCAATAGAATCTCGGCTAACGCTAGACCTACCGAGGAGGTGCTCATGGAATTCTACATCATTGCTCTCCCTGTCCCTACTGCGATGTGGGTCAAAAGGAGTAACGCACAAGCCTTAGAGGGTGCTATTGATGAAGCAGTAAAATTCGAGAATGAAATGATCAATCTCACAACATGTCATCATACAATCGGAGAAAAGAAAGCCTCTCAAGCATCCAAGAAGAATAATGGGAGTGATAACAAAGGGGATGAAATCAAAGAAAAGGATACCACAGATGTAGAAGGTTTGCATCAGATCATTAAGAAGTTTACAAACATAGTCATCGATATGAAAAGGAATTCTAGAGAGAGTACAAGCAGGAGTGGAGGAGAGTATAACAACAGAAAATATTTCAAACCTTTCTATCGCAAGAAGACAGAAGGTGGTCATGGTCCACTTGCACTGTCTGCTCCACCCAATGAAGGGAATTTAAATATGGAAGAGCTGGCTCTTATCGGATCGCTCCTTAACAATGAAGAACCTATATTGGAGTTGGAGCCAGAACAAGAAAATGAGGAAGAATACCAAGTAGAAGAGCCCTTGGACGAAGAATCTCAAATAAACGTACTGTGGGATTTCTATACAAATGAGAATGATGATGTCCAAGGAGACAGTATGGCAGAAATCCACACTAATGAAATCTACACACGAAGTAAGGGGCCACTTGTGGGTGTGATGAAGCCTGTAGACTAGACCAAGAAACATGTTTGCCCTGAGAAGGCATCCGCTCCCAAAGTTCCTGTTGAGGGGAATAAACATAGTGGTGGTTCCAAGAGTACACCAATCGTGAACTATCTTCAGAAAGAAAATGCATCTCCAAATGCAACGAAGGTGACTCACAACGGTAAAGTCCCACCTAAAAACGACAAAATTGGTATGTTTACTTTACCCTACCCTGTTTATAACATTGATTACAACATTGTGGATGATATTAAGAAATGTCGAGCTAATATCACATATTTTGATTTGTTAAAGTTAATGCAATAGAGAGATTTTCTCTTGAAATCTATGAATGAATGAAATTGCAAACCTCCCACTATTTCGAGCAGCCAAACCCATAATTCGGTCTCTAGACTTGTTAGTAATCCCAGTACAACCCAAAATCTAGCAACCATGGAATCCACCCTATCAAAAATGAATCGAAACCCCCAAGATGTCAATGCAGCTATGATAGGAAGGAAATCAAAATCCATGACTCCCCCTTTCTTTATCACATTTGAAATTTTCAACATGAACGTACACAATTTCTTGGTAGACTCAGGTGCCTCATCCACTGTGATGCCTTACGTTGTTGCTAAAAGGCTTCATGCGATACCTGAGAAAATTGGAACTCAAATCATGTAATTAGACAAGACAAATGTGAAAGTAATTGGGGAATTGAAAGATGTATTGATTTGGATGACTACTAAACCACAGTACACAAAAGTCATTGATATAGTTGTAGTCGACATACCCGAGGCTTATGGAATGCTACTTAGTAGGGACTAGTCTATAAAACTAAATGGATACTTCTCAACTGATTTGTCCCATGTCTTGCTGCCTCAGAAGGGAAAAGGTGATATGCTGAGAGTTGATCGAGAAAGGTACATGAAGTATGTAGTGATGGAGATAAATGGTCCCAATGAACCTGTAATGTTTACTAACTCTATCCTTGGGAATTATAGTTTCAACATTTGTGCCACAAGAGACCTGTTTTGGAGAATTTCATGCAAGAACAATTGAAGAAACTGCAATAAACACACAGTTGGAAGCTCTCCCCTGTAGTCCAACTGATGAACCACCTTGTAATATAGTAGATGATAGAACTAGTTTCGTAGGAAGCAATTCAATTGATGTAACACTAGACTCTATATTTTGGACACTCTATTTTGATGGCTCTAATTGCCTTGAAGGTGCAGGTGCTGGGAGCATTCTCATTGATCCACAAGGGAACCAACATCTGATGGCCAGCTGGTTGGAGTTCACGTGCACCAACAACACAGCAGAATATGAAGGCTTGTTGCAGGGCCTGAAAAGGGCCATTGATATGAAGGCAAAAAATCTTAAAGTTTTTGGTGACTCGCAGATAATTGTGGACTAGGTAAGGAAGAGGACACAGTGCAATTCGCTACACCTCGTAAGATACCAACATGAGGTATGGAACTTAATTGACAGTTTTGATTCTTTTAATATCACATACATACCTCGAGGACAAAACTAAGACGTTGATATGATGGCTGGTATGGTTGCACAAATTTCGCCTGATTTTAGATTAAAGAAGAATAAATGTTATGTTGAATTGATTTTCAGACCATCCATGCCTGATAACATCTCAAATTGGCAGGTGTTCGAAGATGACGAGCAAATCCTTGAGTTCTTGCACTGCGAGAAGACATTCAAGAATGCAATCATTGATGAAAAGGAGCAGGACAGGCTTATGAATGAGAGGGAAGATGACGAAACGGATTGTCCAATATGATTCCCAAGTCAGTTGTCAAGATGGAGCACTTGTACGACTTGCATGATAAATTCAAAAGGTCGACCAATTGCAAAATACATAGCTCATCTATGAAGTACGAATCGATCAACCTTGGAACCAAAAAGGACCCAAAAACTGTTAATTTGGGCTTGGGGTGCTCTCCACAAGAAAAGGTTGTATTTGTCAAGCTATTTAAAGAATAAAAGGATGTCTTTGCATGGACATATGGAGACCTAAAAAACTTTAATACCATCATTATGTAGCATGTAATTCCTTTAGAAAAGGAGGCTAAGCCATACCAACAAAAGCTTCGCAAGATGCATCCAAGGCTAGAACCGTTGGTGAAGAATGAATTAAACAAAATGCTGGATGCTAAAATGATTTTCCCAGTTAGACACACCCGTTGGGTAGCCAATCTCGTGCCACTGAGAAAGAAAAATGGATACATCAGGCTGTGTATCGATTTTAGAAACCTAAACAAAGAATCGCAAAAGGATAACTGTAAGGACCAGTTTCTAATATATATATATTCAAATAAATATAATAGAAGAGAAAAAACATTGAGAATTCAAATTTATTAAGCACTATCTAACACATCCCTGAAATTCATTTCACTGAACATATCATAATATTTGCATATATTTAACTAAAGACATAAAGAAATCATGCAAAATAATATTGTAACACATGAGTACCGTTCACCAAAAGACGAGATTCCACTTGATTTGCCGTTACTTGTCTTTCTTTGTTGTTGGTCACCTCCAAGTGTGAATGATGACGTACTTGATCCGAATGCAATGACCCACTGATTGACCTCCTAGCCTACTCCTTGGGTACTCTTCTTCCCCACGGACCCCCGAGCTGCAATGGGGTTGTACAATGGAGGAATGCAATAGCTGGTAGAGGAGAGCACTCCTTGGCTCAAAATTCCCCTCTCTAAAATCCTCTACCTCACCAAACTCACAATAGTTCATAAATCACTACTCTGACATAGTCTCATCCATCCAACAATAGGGTTCCCAAAAGTCCCTTATCCCATGGATTGCCCCTTCTTTTATAGGAGTCCTCATAGGTGACACTTGGCATGTCATGCATAATTAATTATTTTTTTTATAATTCAATTGTTTGATTATTCACCCACCTCAACAAGATTCCTATTTCTTCTCCTAGTTGCCTCTTGATCCCCCTTTTTACTCCTTAATTTGTGTTCATTACTAAAGTCAATTAATGAGACAATATTTGATCCCCTATCTACTCCCTAATTTAACTCAAGTTATCTCTTAGATGGATATTCTTATGTTGTTTGTTGCCACATGGAGGTTCTCTACATTTCTCTAAAATTTAATTTATTAATCTTATTTTAATCACCATCCCTTTCTCTTAATTAGTTTATTTTTTATTATATATTTTCCTTACATTTGTTTCCCTCTTTCCCTTTACCTAATTGGACTACATAATCTACCTAATATTTCCAACATGGGAAGGCTTGAGTTTTAAGGTAACCTATTTTATTTCTTTCCTATGATCCTCTTAACCAAGTTTTTATTTTTTTTTAATTACCTTGGTTTCTCTAACATCATTTTACCCTTGATGTAAATTTACCTAATTTTCAATTCTTGATTATATTTATTAATTTATTTATTTTTAATGATTCCAAGGGTGCCAAGTTTGGTCGTGCCCTTCAAGAACTCCCCTTGAAGTTCCAAGGGTGTGATGCCTAATAATTTATTTGTGATGCCAAGGGTGCCAAGTTGGTCGTGCCCTTCAAGAAATTCCCTTGAAGTTCCAAGGGTGCCACACCACTTTCCCTTCAAGCATTTAGTGACTATGAGGGGAAAGTATAGGTGTAACAACATAGACCACTATCATCTCTTATGTTGCCTACCATAGTGAGACTAATGGTGTTAGGGATAAAAGAATCTGCTTTGATGCGCGCCCCCGGTAAAATCCTCATGAGCGACCCAACTTTGGGACCTTCCCTCATGACATTGTGATCTTCAAGGTGAAGGTGTTTCAACCTTTCCAGCCCAATTCACAGTGGGAGTGCTAGTGGGTGAGATTAGGGACATTGTTCCACCCCTCCCCTGTAGTTCCCTCCACTTGTACAACCCCATCACCCATATGTGAGTCATTCACCCAAGCAACTAATATGTGCCTGCAACCACTAACATCTCATCAGAATATAGATAAACATATATAGTAGGTTTCAAATTTGACTTTTAATTTCAAAGATAAAATAATATAAATTTTCACCAAACCAGTTGTCGTCAACTCGTCATATGCAAGTGTCTTTGGTGGTTTCCTACCATACTTGATAATCATCAGTAACAAGGTTTCTCAGTGTTAGTCATTGTCATAATAGCATCATTAACAACACCTAGTAATTCACATCATTGTTCATTGTAAGTCCGAACTAATGAAAGTAGGTAACATAGGGGACACATCCATCATGGCTATCATCATCAAAACATCAATGGAAACATACATATCCATTAATCTATCAACATCTTAACATCAATACAAATATACCTATCCATCAAATTTATCATCATCATGATTTAATAGAGAGCATACATATCCTTTACTGCCATCATCATCATAAATTCAATAGAGACCAAACTTAACCATTTAATGTTACAATCATCATAGTACCAATAGATAAGATACATAACAATTCCTGCTATCTTCATCATAATAGCAATGGAGAGCATACATAAACATCACAACCATGAATATCTCAATCACTAATAATAGCATCATGTGCTCGGATCCTCAACCTGAGGTCCTCAAAGAATAATGTGTGGGCCTTAGGGCTAAATAAATGTTAGTGTCATATCACTGTCAATCAACTAGAGTGGCCACTACAATAAATATCCGGGTCTGAAATGTTGTCCCTATTAGATGGGTTTTTAGGATATAATCAAGTGTTGGTATCTAATGGGGATCAGTTGAAGACAACCTTCAACACTAAATGGGGCACTTACTTATATCGTAAAATGCCTTTTGGAATTATTAATGCGGGACCACATTCCAAAGAGCCATGGACATAGCTTTCCGAGGATTGATCAACATATCAGTAGTAGTGTACATGGATGACATTACTGTGTATTCATATCGCAAAAGGGATCATATTTATCACCTGAAACAAATTTTCAAAAGATGCTGAAGGTATGGGATATCATTGAATCCCAAGAAGAGTGTCTTCGCAATCACAGAAGGGAAACTATTGGGTCACATCCTCTCTAAATAAGGGATTTTTATTGATCCTAAAAGAATAGAAACCATCATGAGAATACAACCCCCTGCCAATAAAAGGGAAATGCAATCTTTCTTCAGGAAGATCAATTTCGTTAGGAAATTTGTCTCAGGTTTCACGAAAATAGTGTGCCCCATGCAGCTAATGATGAAGAAAGACGTGGTGTATAAGTGGAGCGATGAAGCCAAGAAATCATTTTAGCGAATTAAAGAGGCCATCGCAGAAGCCCCTGCATTGGTTAGTCTCGATTTCAACAAGGAATTCCTCTTGTACACTTTCGCTTCTAATGTTTCATATGCCGCAATCCTCACCCAAAAAACTGACGAGGAAAACAAAGTCCCCATTTCCTATATGAGCTCTAATCTCCAGGGAGCAGAACTGAACTACCCAGACGTGGAGAAACAAGGCTTTGCAGTTTTTAAGGCCATAAAATATTTCTGCCCTTATTTATTAAAGGCCAGGACTAAAGTGATCGTTCCCCATTCTGCTGTAAGAGTCCTCTTCATGCAGAAAGAAATGGGTGAATAAGAGGAAATTGGATAACTGCACTTCAATAATACGATCTCGAGATTAAGTTGACGAAGATAGTTCGAGGGCAGGGACTGTGTGAGCTCACAGTAGAAGCCTTGGCGGAGAAAGTAGGGGCATCCGAAGAACCAGAAGTGCAAAACTTACAGAATGCACAAATGGAATTTAGGGAGGAGCCCCTATGGATTAATGAAGCGCTGATGTGTGAGTGAGAAATGTCAGAAGCCCTTTTGGATCTTGAGTCATGGTATTATGACATCCGTGTTTATCTTACACGGGGGTCATGTCCTGAATGCATGGATGCATCACAATGGAGAGCGCTCAGATTGAAATCTAATCAATATCATTTTGCCAATAACACATTATACAGAAAAAATTATGACGAAATCTGGCTGAGGTGTTTGGAAAAGGATGATGCCTACCATGTCTTGAAAGAAATGCATGATGGCCCAGCAGGTGGTCACTATGGCAGAGAGACCACTACTCACAAAATATTAAGGTCCGGATATTATATGTCCATAGTGTTTAGAGACTCGCATGCCTATGCTTTGAAATGCAAGGTATGTCAAACTGTCGCAGGATGAGAAAGAAAGCCAGCCGTTCCCCTCAGGCCCGTTATGATTTATCGCCCATTCCAGCAATGGGGCTTGGATGTCATAGGCGAGATCACTCCAAACTCTTCACAACATCATAAGTATATATTCACAGCGACCGACTACTTCACCAGATGGACCAAAGCCATCTCACTTCAGAAGGTGAACAAAGATGAGGTAATATCATTTATTGAGAAATTCATTATTAACAGGTATGGCATTCCTGACGCTCTCATATTTGATAATGCTTCTTACTTTTCATCACTGAAATTGACTGAATTTTCTATTGACAAATCAATTCACATAAGTTATGCATCGAACTACTACCCCTAGAGAAATGGAGTTGCAGAGTCCTCAAACAAGAACCTCATACACATAATCTGTAAATCTGTCGTTGACAACTAGAGGAATTGGCACAACGCTCTAACAAATGCCCTTTGGGCCGATAGGGTCACCCCAAAAGTGGCCTTAAGAAACTCCCCATACTTCCTCATCTATGGACAGGAAGCCATCTTGCCTCCAAACATTACCCTTCTTTATATCTCTCCCAAGATTCAAGAGGAACCCCTTCAGCCTTGCTTCAAGGAAGGATCAACTAACTGGTGAGGTTGGAGGAATTGAGAGACAAAGCCAGAAATAAATTCATAAATCACCAAATGATTGTGAAGAGGTGGTTTGATCGCCGTCTGGCAGGAGATAAAGATTACCAAGTGGGAGAGCTAGTCCTAAAATGGGACAAGTTGAATGAGCCAAAAGCTAAACACACGAAATTCCAACACTTATGGCTGGGCCCATTCCAAGTTGTGGAAAAAATTTGTTAAGGAACTTACAGGTTCAAAACTTTAGAGGGAGAAACTGAAAACTCCCTGTTAATGGCCAACATCAAAAGAGATACTTCAAGTAGCCACTACATGGTGGTTACCTCCTAAATAGGTTAGAATTCATTTTATTTTTGCTGTTAGTTTAGTTACATTTCCGTCTTTTCCTTTCTTGTTTTTTTGCAAAGTTTATTTTCCTTCTGTTTTGAATTGCAGTCCTTTTCAACCAAATGATTTCGGTCCTCCAGTATTGTTTTTATCTTTTCATATTGTCCTCATTCACCCCCTTCATTAACTTGTTGATGAGTCTGCTGATCCTAAATCCATCATTACCTTGCAAATCAAACAAAATTTCAATGAGCCCATGAGAACTGGAAAATTAGAGGTGGAATTCAAACTGAAGCCACTCATTAGCATCTGTTGGGAACTAGGCGAGATCTATTGATAATGTGGATACTTGGAGCATGTAGGGGCTTCCTTATAAAACAAAAAATGTGTAACTACAGCTAGACTGGCATGGAGGAATGCTGCATTTTGAATAAATCCCACTCAAACCTAGCCTATACTTGCCTGTAAGGTTTGCAGTCATTCTCCATTGGTCCCATCCACCACACTAAATTGTCCAATACCTATTATCTACAAGTAAATCTCCTTTCATGGGCTAAACTCAGTGTCATATACCATGTGGAAAATCTAATTGTGCTCTAGTCCTTGTGCCTGAAACTGGAAGGACTTATTTAAAAGAAAATGAAATGTCAAGTCCTTGTGCCAATTTGGAAGGACGGGTTGTTTGGGAAGCCAGTTAGTAAGGACTGTTGTTGGGCTCAGAGTATCGGTTGACATAGCAAGCCCAACCTTGCTTAAGCGAATTAAAAATATGGCATGATCAATGACTGTGCCCCATTCAATCATATGAAAACATGGCATTGAAATTATTATATAAAGTGCAAATAAACATATCTACATCAAGTTTGATGAGCAATAAAGAGCTGATGTACACACCTAAATAGGTATTGATAGACCAATGATGGCCCCAGAAGGATTTTTGAAAGTAGGAAACAGGTAAAGGAAGGTCAATAAATTCCATAATATTACCATTGGAGAATTCTTTTCAAAACTCTATTAGTAAGTAGAAGCTATTTATCTTTATCCCACTTGAAGAAATTAATGTTGAAGTGGAACCCATGCCTATCCATCTGTACAGTTTACATTTCAATTTTATATTAACACCCTAATGTTCTATTGATCCAAGGTTTATTTGGAAACAGAGACAGTTGGTTCGCCCAGTGGTTTTCCATTTGTTTTGGTCACAACCACCACCCTATTAAAACTTGCCTTGATAGCAATTTTGAATGGGTCCCCTAAAAAAGTTGATCTTTCACCTTTCCGAATGATTTGTTTTATCCCAGGGATTTCAGCTCTTTGGTGTATGATTCATTCATAACCCTCTCTAGCCCTTCATCCATTTCCTTCATCGAGACTTTTCAATCCCCATAAACCTTCATGGTGCTCAATGCCCACGCACATAACTAACCCCCAATATTTACCATGGTTGTATTTGAATTCAACCCATGAAACCTTCCATTGCTTCCTTATTCCCATTATAACTCTTTACAATGGAAATTCTTCACAAACATGCATAAATCACCCTTTTTCTACCTATCACAATCAACTCAATGCATACCATAAGGCACGAACCCAATGACATTATTGACCACATTATATATATTTCGGGTCCGGAGCCCCATCGCATATCGCAATCGGCAGGATTCCTAGGCTATATACATATAAGGCACACCTGTCTTCTGGACTTGACGACTTTATTAATCAAAATACATGTATCTCGGGTCCGGAGCCCTTCGCATATCGCAATTAGCAGAAGTCTAAGCCTATACATAAGGCCGATGCGATATGGCGGACCCGACAGGACTATAAAGTAAAATATATATGTTATCGGGTCTGCTTCCCCAATCACATATCGCATATCGGTGAAGCCCTAGGCCGACGCATATAGTGCGATGCGATATACTGGACCCGTCGATCACTATGAATTTGGGCGCATAATTTTTCAAGTCGTGCCTCATGTTCGGCCACGGGTTTTCCCGTGTATTCCCTTGTATTGCGATAAAGCATTTCGGTCCATGTTTTCAAAGGAAGGTCTTATATGGTGGATCTGAAAGGATTATAAAACATGGAACATATATATTTCGGTTTTGCATCCCCATTCGCTTATCGCAATCGGCAGAGTTCATCGTTTAAAACATAAGGCCCAATGCAATAAAGCGGACTCGCCGATAGCTATGAAGCCGGGTATATAGTTTTTCAAATCCGGCCTTATGGCCAGATGTGGACTTTCCCGTGTATTACTATGTGTTCCGATAAATGTTGTATTGCGGGGTTTTAAAAGAAAAGTTGATAGGGGTGATTTCGCATGGGATTGCCCACTGTGATATGCGATTGCGACTCGATTGCATCGCAACCTTGGCTAAACCAGGGGGCCGATTCTTTCACACTTGTTCCTTGTGATTTTATAAAAGTTTGATGAAGGCAGCATTTATGTTTTGTTTAAGCATTTATGTTATATTTTTTATATCCATAGCTAATGAGTAAATATCTCTGCAGGTGAGGATCAAGAGATGAGAGGTGAAATTGAAGCACTCGTGGTAGCGCTGATCCAGCAAGATGTCAGTTCCTCTAGATACACCTCAAAGCATGCCAGATGTGGGATGATGAGTGCAACATCTTCAGTTTCCTTTAGGAAATGATAGGGAATAATAGCCACTCCACATAGGTGCAAAGAAATGATACGCAGTCATTCTTTGTTCCATCGAAATCCATTCATTCCCCAGGAAGTAGAACGCTCCAGCAAAGGTGACCTCGACGTGTCAGCAGTTTCACCAAATGTTCTCATCTGTATATTTTGATCTGTGTAATGAAAAGAGGGGAGGTGAAAAGTCATGGAAGACGGAGGGTCATTTCCTGTTGCATAAGTATTGCCTCCAGATAGGAGAGGAGGGCTTTTTGGTTTGGAGAGAACAACTTTGATTTATTGTGAATAAAGATTTTGTTTGGTTCAAGAAGGAGCCCGTTGTGTCAGATTGGTTTCCCTTTTTTCTCATATCTTTAGAATCAATGTGTCGTTGCTAGCATAAAGATAAATGTGATTTGCTTTGTGCATGTTGATAACAAGTATTTCATGATTATTCCTAGTTATTTGAATATAATTCAATAACAATGTTGATTCATGAAAGGTTGTTGGTTCGAAACTTTGTTAAAGATCAGTTGCAAGTGTTATTTGTGTGGAAAGGAATGTGTATTCCTGTATAAGTAATTGTATTGCAATTAGGACTTAATACAACTTTGTTCTTATATGAACCAGTAATTGATTCATTTGGACTTGGAATATATATATATGATGTTTAACCTCCTTTTTTATGCTCCTGCAGGATAGGTTAGGACAATTAGGACTAGATTAAAGTAGTTAGAAGTAGTATACATAGGATTTGAAGCATATAGGTTAGCTGTTTCTTTTGTTGATTTAATTGAAGTCTTCCTCCAAGAAGCAATCTCTCCACACTTATAATAGTCCACGGGGTCCTTTAAAACCCGCTAAAACTAGCCATTCCAAACGAAAGCAGATCTAATTAGGGCCTGCGATCGGGTTAGTTCCCCTTGTTGGCATAGTGAAAATTCACCATGCCAACACAACATGCTCCAAAAATTTTCCTACACTTGAATTTTGGAGCCTACTGAGGATCTTACGACTTGCCATTCCATGGTACCTTCATTTCCAATTGAGTTTGTGATAATGTTTAAGTCTTCTTCTGTTATGAAACCAGCTCACAAAAAGATAGAAAAGATAGATCAACACCTTAGAATTCAACCTCTTCGTGGGGGCAACCTCCTTTACAATACACAAATGAACAATTCTTGGATGATACAAATGACAAGACCTCCTTTCTATAAATAAGAATCTAAGGGGTCATAATATACTCAGAGCCGACATAACAATAATAATGTAAGGGCACAATAATAACAATAGTGGGCTTCTATGGGGCACAATAATAACAATATGGGGACTAGATGGGCACAACAATATAATAAGGGGGATGTACTAATAACAATAAGGGGTTACACTAGTAGTATATGGGCCTAACATGCCCCTCTCCTTCAAAAAGTGTTGTCCTCAACGCTTGAGTAGTTTCTTGATGCTTCTGTATAAAATTGTTGTCCTCCCATGTGGAATCTTCAGCGGGTAAGTTCTTCCACTTGATGAGATACTCTGAAATTGATCGATTTTATGGCTGTCGGGTTCTTGTTTCTGTGACTACTCCAGGTTCCAATATGATTTTTCCTTCCTCTTCAAGTTCTGGCAATATTGTTTGAATTGGGATATTCTGCAACTTTTAAATGAGTGGCCACACTTCTTTGTCCTTCTTCCATTCATCCCTTGCTTTGTTTATCTAATCTGATTGGATAATAGAAATAGCACAAAACAATGCTTCCACATCCTCATCCTTTCTTGAGAGTGCGTCTGCAACAAAAATTTTCTTCCCTTTTCTATAGATGATGTCAAATTCATAACCCAACATATTTGTGACCCATTTTTTCTATTCTTCTAAAGATAATATTTGTTGTAAAAAGTATTTAAGACTATCATGATCAATTTTTACCTTCAAGTGTCTTCCCATTGGGTAAGGTCGCCATTTCTTAAGTGCATGTAGTATTGCCAACATTTCCTTCTCATAGATAGCTTGCTTGAGATGTAACCCTAAAAATACCTAATCACCTACATCAAAACATTTTTCACTGCAATGTTGATCTACTTGTTTTTTCATTCGATTCTGCACCAAAGTGGCGTTATCCTTTAAAGGTTGGAGAACTTGTTGTTGATGCTTGATGTGATCTTTCACTGCTTGAACCTTTCTCTTCTTGATATTTCCTTCTATCTTGACAGTTTTAGGAGTGGTAATTTCTTCCAATGCTTTACAAGATATGGTTGGATTCATTTCTTGATGCTCGATGTGATCTTTCACTTCTTGAACATTTTTCTTCTTGATATGTCCTTCTATCTTGATAGTTTGAGGAGTAGTAATTTTGGCCAATGCATTACAAGATATGGTTGAGTTCATTTCTTCTTTCTCGATGTGATCTTTCACTTCTTGAACCTTTGTCTTCTTGATATGTCCTTCTATCTTGAGAGTTTGAGTGGTAATTCTTGCCAATGCTTTACAAGATATGGTCGGATTCATTTCTTCTTTCTCTGGGGTTGAGTCCTGGCGTATATCCTCTTCTTTTGATGTTTCTTGACTCTTTTCTTCCTCCTCTTCATACTCTATGTAAAATAATTTCTTCTCAGCACACTTATGACCTTTAGTGCATTTTCTATCACAATTGTAACAAAACCCTTTTTCTCTTTTTTCTTCCAATTGTTGTGGTGTAAGCGTTGTAGGTTGTGGAAGGCTAGGAGAAGAGAAACTTCCATAATTATAGTCATGAGTGGTGGGATTCCTTGTTTACATAATTTCGATTTCAATTTTTCTTGCCAACTCGAATGCCTCCTCCAATGAATCAAATTCCCAAAAACGAACCTCATGTTGAACATTATCCTTTAAAGTCCCTATGAAGACATCAATCCTTTGCTTCTCTGGAATATAATTTACCCTTCTATTCAATTTTTAAAAGTATTCAATGAGCTCTTCCATTGAACCCTTTTGTTTGAGATTTATCAATTGGCTAAAGAAGGAGTTTCTCTTTTTATCCTCATAAGTGCTATCATTTCCTCCATGAAAATTGACCACGTGACAAGTGGTTTACGAGAAAAAAGCCCTTTATACCATAAAAATTGATTCGGTTCTAAATAATTAGATGCAATACATACCTTTTGTAACAGCGGTACACCATGTAGATCAAAATATTTCTCCATCTGTAGTATCCAATTTACCGGATCCTTGCCATTAAACTTCCTCATATCGCCTTTTATTGATTTTAGGAGCTCGATCTTGAAATGACTATAACTCTGTGATTTCGGCTCTTCCAGTTTTTAAATTGTGACCTACAATAGCCCTCTGTGTTCTTTTTCCAATGCTACCAGTCTGATCAAAATTGGATTCTCCAAGAAAGAGTTATGCACAATCTTCCAAGATGACCTGATTATATACCTTTTGAGAAGAGCGAACTTGTATGAAGTGCCACGTGTCAATGTTTTGATCTTAGGATCAAAAAAATATACATAGGAAACTACAGTTCGTCCTCTTTCTGTAACTTCTTATGAAATTTCAATTTGATCCTCAAAACAAAAGTTATGATGAGTTTCCCCAGGTCACCTATTTGGAATGTAATTCGAGGCTTTGCAAAAACCCTAACTTCCTCAGACTATATCTCCGAAAATATAGCGAGACAGGATCTGAAATTCGGGTCCAAGGTTCAGACCGATTTCCTCTCAAATTGGTTTTTTCTTAGTTTCTGAAATTTCGTACAGATCTGATACCAAATGTTATGAAACCAGCTCACAAAAATATAGAAAAGATAGATCAACGCCTTAGAATTTAGCCTCTTCGAGGGGGAAAGCTCCTTTACATTACACAAATGAACAATTCTTGGATGATACAAATGACAAGACCTCCTTTCTGTATATAGGAGTCTATGGGGTCATAATATACTCAGAGCTGACATAACAATAATATTGTAAGGGCACAATAATAACAATAAGAGGTTACACTAGTAGTATAGGGGCCTAACATCTTCTCAGTTTCTAACTATCAAAGTCACTTTCTCACACATGCTCAATCCTTGATGAATGCATAAGCGCACTTCCTTTATGCAAGTTTGAAAAGGCATAGCACAATCCATCAAGATAATTCCTGTGCAATGTTCAACCCATGCAGACAATCAGTGCACCACACCACTTGAAAACCCCTCTCACTTTGGTTGCAATTGTACCTCTATTTTAGTGAGTTTTTTCAACTGTCGCATTTGCACACCTTTGTGTTCACAAGTGTCGCTTTCACATTCACGACTATAGTTTTTTCTTGCGTTCACTTTAACAACTGGTGTTTTCATGTTATCTTCACTCTGGCATGTGTCGCCTTAAATTTCTTTAGCATTTGGAAGTGTCGCTTCCAACTATTTTCAATCTTGTCTGTGTCACACCTTTTCACATCACTAGAGGTAGTTTTAGCACTCCTATATATTAGATGGTCCTTTATATAAAGATAATATGTTCTAAACACATTCCTACAACTTTTCATACTTTCTAGTCATAGTCGACTCTTCGGTCGCTGCTTTTATTCCAAGTGCCGCAATGTGGCATTTCAACTGTCACACTTAGAAATAAGAGTCACTTTGTTGTCATTTCAAGGTGTGACTATTGTTCATGAGTCCTATGCATTCCCTTGGATTGTATTGATGGAACTCATGTGTGATGGATGCTTTTCTTGCTCTTACTCTACTGGTCCCACACTTAGCCATTTTCGAGTTCTTCTTGGTCCTCTTGCCTAATGAAAGTTGTGAATACATGAACACTCTCCAAGGTGATGAGCATATCCGATTCATGAATCTCATTGATCAGATCTCTTCCTGCCAAACTTGTGAACTGAACCTCTCTTAAGGTCACCTCCTTTGATTGCAAGTTGAAAACCTTCAAAGCATATTCACCTAACCCTTGTTGCATGCAATGACTCAGTGCACTGAGTTTTGATCAGCTCTGCCATCCATAGCACACAAAGCACTTCTAACTAACAATAAGGACCTCTTCCATCCCCTTGCAAAAGAAAATTACACAATGCAAAGGCCCTCCTCCCCTCACAATGTAGTGAGGACCCTTCTAGGAAAAATGACTTACCTTTTATTGCCTACCTTAGTGAACTACACAATCTCTTCTCCCATACAACCTATATAGAATAAAATTGTGCTAGCATAGGGCACAAAGTGCATTCCTAGTGAAAAATAAACCACTATTGGGCTAAACTACGTTTGCAAAGAGGTTTTCCCTTAAGCTCAATGCATGGCGCAGTAACAATGCTTAGTCTTGCTCCCACTGTTGAATGTGGTCCCTCTTTGCGACTAATAATTGTCTTGCCTTGCCTCCTCAATGTATGACATAATTTTTGTGAGCAATAGGGTCATCCCTTGCTCACTGTCAATCTCACCTATGTTGTCACTACCTTATCCTCCCTTAAGCCTAGCAAAGAGCGTAGTTCTAGTGAACACGTCCATCACCTTTGTCCCTTGTACTTGCCCACTACGTTGGACCCTGAAGAGCTCCTCCTCATAAAGCATGAAGAAATTTTAGTGAGTAGTGGTGCTTTCCTAAGCCATTTTTGAGCTTAACTACACCCTCCTCATCAAGCCCTCCCTTATTAGTCCTTTCACAGGACTATCATAAGCAGCTTCTTCCACAAGTAAAGTAGTGATAGAATATATGGTTTTTCAGACTAATCTTGCCATTGTCATGAGTGATATTGATTGGCAGGTGTACCATCTCAACATGAAAAGGTTGATTCTCAAGGAAGGTTCCAAGGAGAAAAACTAGAGAAGCACTTGCAGAGAAGAAGCACAAAAAAGGATCATCATGAAGACATGAAGAGATCCTGAACCATGACAGAATGATGACATTTCACGATGACTCAAAAGGTCCCAATGCTGATCCAACATCCTTTTGGAGGATGAAGAACAAAGCAAATATTTCATGAATATTGAAGAAAAAGTAGAAAGAGAGCACCATGGCATTGCCATGTCATCATGAAGTTCCATGTCATTAATGCCAAATAATAGTTTTTACAAGTCTCATCACAATTTCATATGTGTCAATGTGTCTTGCCACATCATTTGTGGATATAATAATGTATTTTCAAGGAAATGATAAAATGCAATATGTGGAAGTCCAAGAGTCACATGTTGTTAATTTTAGGAATGTTCTATGCTTAGAGCAATTTATTTCAATTTTCATAGTTAACTCAATATCTTTTCTAGATTAGAAATCACATCAGTATTAAAGTAAACTACAGATAGAACATAAACATAAATCACAAAAGACAAGCCAAGACAAGAGGAAACAAGATGTGGCACTAGCCAGGGACAAACCCTAATGTGGGAAAACCCTTGATCAATTCTTCTTATATGTTCTTCAATAGTTCAACAGAGAGAGAGAGAGAGAGAGAGAGAGAGTACATTTACAACATAAGTCAACACTTTGAGTTATCTAGATAAGAGCATAGATCATCTCTAAGAAGATGATACATGAGATCAGTTGAAGACATGTTGCTTCAACTGATTTTCTAAGATGACTCCTTCACCTATCATAGTGTTGCATCTTGTCATCATGCTGCACCTCACCGTGATGCACCATGCTGCACCCATCATCACAATGTTGCATCTCATAATGCTTCACTAATCATGAATGTACCATGTAATTGTTGCACCAAGCATCACTACTGTCCCAAGTACTATTGTTGCACCTAGCTGCACCATGTACTTGTTGTTGCTGCTATTCCATTGTGTCACTGTTGCACAATGTCATTGCTGTCCCATCATAGTTCTATCCCAACATGTTGTCCCATCATTATTCTAAAGCTGATCATGTTGCCACAAAGCTGTCTCAAGTGGTATGGTGAACCATGTCGACACACAACATGTCTCATGTGCTTGCAACACATGCTTGTTATGCTTGCCTTAGCATTCCTTTTGTTGTCCCATTTACTATACAACTGCCTGTTGCCACTACTGCCTAGATATATAGGTGCAGTTGTTGTCCCTAATAGTCATGCTATACCTTGCTGTTGTCCCCTTAGCCTTGCCATACCTGTTACTGTCGCATGTGTATTAGCAACAACATGTAGCCCAACTATCCCATTTATTAACATTGTTGTCTTGGGCATGTTTGAGTCCTCAGACCCTCATGTTGTCCCTGTTTTGAGGGTCACCTACAACCCACCTTTTTAGCCATATAATGCCTACATCTAGGGCACCGTAGGTTAGTGTTAGGGCTGCCTTTAGACAACATTTAGGGCTGATCTTAGACTGCGTTTAGGGCTACCTCTTGGACAATGTTTAGGGCTGCCTCTTGGATAGTGTTTAGGGCTTCTCTTAGACTGCATCTAGGGCTTCCTTTTGACAGCATTTAGGGCCTCTCTTTTCTGTATAAGATTCCTCCAAGACTATGGCTAGGGCATGCTTCCTTGACAACGTTTTTGACTTCTTCTATGATAGCATTTAGGGCTAGGGCAACTCCCTTAGTCTTCTTTCCTCCAACATCTAGGGCTTCCACTCCTAGATTTCTCTTCCACTAAAACCCAAGGCAAGTGGAGAGAAATCAAGATAGAAGTGTGAGTATGAAATGACTCTCAAGTCATCTCCTTTTATACTAAAACGTTAAGCACATGTGGGGTTTATTTGGTTGCTTGCCGACCTTGACGAATTGTCTTATAACACAAATAAATTCATAACTCCATGAATACTTATCGGAATCGTATGATCTTTATATCAATCCTACACCTCTCGATGAGAGGGATCCAAGAAAAATATCAACTACCATAAATAAGATGACCCACATGGAGTTTGGCCCTAGTTTCCAATTTTAACACTCCCTCTCAACTATGGAGAACTCCATCTGCTGATCCATATGCACGACTGTACTATCTCTAGCATTAGTGCCCTACACTGCTCGGCTTTGATCTGTTGAACCATGAAGAAGAAGAATTGATCAAGAATGTCTCATACCATTCTCTACTGACCTGAAGCCAGTTTTATTGATCCCAAATCAATATCACAAGAGAGTGTCTCAAACCACTCATACTGATCCCAGATCAGTTTCATTGATCCTGGATCAATGGAGGTCATCCTAGCATAGGGAGTATGGTATATACAACGATGCATCCATCGATAGTACTACTATGGTCCCTAATCCCATTTCCCTGCTCATTGGCCAGATGAGAGGTACTCCCCATGAGTCCCAGACTGCATGGGTAGGATGCCTCTATAGGAGAACCATTCATCTTTTCCCTAAGTCACCTCGGGGTATCACAGGGAAGGCTAAGCCATTCACCCTGTACACAATGCACCATTAGGAGAGGGTGAGTCGCCCTATGGTCGTGTGTTGCTCCATTAAGTACCCCAAGTCCCCTGGGGCTCCCAGAGCTCAATGCATGCAACATGCAGGACCCTCATAAAAGGGTCTCGCAACAACTCCAAGTCATTCAGGAAAGTCACAAATTTGACCTTTCCCCAGGGCTTTGACAGAATGTCTGCAACCTGTACATCAGTCTCAATGCGATGGAGCCTCCTCGCTCATCGATGTACCATATCCTTGATAAGGTAGTATCTGATGTTTATCTGCTGGAGCAATCATAGAATACATTATTCCTCAAGAATCGAATCCCCCTTAGTTGACACAGAAGATCACGGTGGTATCCATCATGTGTACAAGCAACTCACTGAAGAGCTTCCACAACCAGGCAACTTCATACGAGATCATACTCGTAGCTATGTATTCGGTCTCGGAGGTGCTTATAGAAACCGACTTCTACTTCCTACCCATCCATGATATCGAAGCAAAATCCAAAGAGAACCAACACTCAAAAGTGCTCTTGTGATCCTCCACACTGCCTACCTAGTTAGCATTTGAATAATCATGCAACTTCATATTTCTGGTAGTGTATCTCAATCCATGAGAGATTGTGCCTCGAAGATATCTTAGAATATTCTTAGCACCGATCCAGTGAGGCTCAACCAAATATGAACCTAACATGTTAACTACAAAACATATATCCCGAATGGAAGTTCACCAAGAACATCAATGCGAATGAGTTTGTGAAACTCAGAGGCATTTCCCAAATCTGGTCCGGCATCACTACCATATAACTTCTGAAAGTTAAGATCCTCAAGGTAGTCACGGGCTTGTAGTTTACCGTTCCACATCTGGAATCCAACTCCCTCTTACTTCTGAAAATGAGAAGGTTTGCACATGTCAGAAATAGGTCGTCCTTAGAAGGTGTCAGTATGAGAGGTCTATCATCCACAACCTTCGAGCAATGGTTTGGATCGGTTTCACTCTTAGTGAATCTCAGCTTCATCAGACAACTATCAATCCTCTCATACTATGCCCAAGGTGTTTTGCTTCAAGCCATAGAGGACTTTCTTCGACTTGTATACATGAGTTTCCCGATCATGAATCTCAAACTCCTTGGGTTGTTCCAAACCTGTGGACCTGCTACATAAGGGGAATTGTCCCTTTGTAAGATTTTCCTTCGGTACATCTCATACATGTACCTTCATGCTCTTTTTGAATTCAGGCATCCCTGTCACCATTTGACTCACATCGGGTAGGGTCCCATAAGTATACCTCTAGTTTTATAGATGAGATATGTCAATTGACATGATCCCCAATGGACCATCTTGCAACTTGATACAAATTGCCACCCCTGAACCCATGAAAAATAACATCTTTGAAAATTATATTTTAAACCATGTACCTTTCCATCGATGAATGCCACCCTGAAACCATTAACTTCCATTGCTAAAATGGACACCAGGTTCTTTTTGCGATCAGGTACAAAAAAGGGATCTTGTAAATGAGTCGAGTTACCCTCATTAATTGAGGGGTAACATTCCCTACACCCTTTCCGGGATAGGTGGCATATACTCCAAATATAATCCCACGATTGTTTCTATCTCTACTAAATTAGAGAGATCACCCTTCTATCCGATGAAGTGCCTTGAAGCACTATAATCAATAGGCCAGATTCCCAAAGGATCTGAACAAGAGGTCCAATACAAGATAACGCTTCTTTATCTTATTAGAAACAAAATTTGATTCTTCATACCTGGCGTTCCTTGCTTTCTTGAAGAGTCGGTCGTTTCCTTGATGACCTACATTACTTGTCATTCCCTTGATCATTGAAGATGTCCCTGGAATGATTGTTCTCTTCATCAAGGGACATGTCCCTGCCATTTGGACACTCCTTCGCATAGTGGCCAAACTTATTACAAACAAGGCATATGTCTTTCTTTCCACCCTTAGATTCTAACTTCCTAATGAAGTGGTCTTTAGGTAGGCCATCAGAAGCTTCCACTACGCCATTCTGATAATGTTCTCTACTTCGACTTCACCCTTGGCGAATTTGAAGAGGGATGAGGAATTCACTAATCCTTTTGTTCTTTCTCAACTATCTTCGACGAATGCTCTTTCACTCTTGCTTGGGCTTTGTCTTCACCTCAGGTCATACCATGTTAATTTTAGGAATGTTCTATGCTTAGAGCAATTTATTTCAATTTTCATAGTTAACTCAATATCTTTTCCAGATTAGCAATCACATCAGCATTAAAGTAAACTACAGATAGAACATAAACATAAATCGCAGAAGACAAGCCAAGACAAGAGATGTGGCACTAGCTAGGGACAAACCCCAATGTGGGGAAACCCTTGATCAATTCTTCTTATATGTTCTTTAATAGTTCAGCAGAGAGAGAGAGAGATAGTACATTTAAAACAAAATTCAACACTTTGACTTATCTAGATAAGAGCATAGATCATCTCTAAGAAGATGATACATGAGATTAGTTGAAGAAATGTTGCTTCAACTAATTTTCCAAGATGAATCCTTCACCTATCATAGTGTTGCATCTTGTCATCATGATGCACCTGACCATGATGCACCATGTTGCACCCATCATCACAATTTTGCATCTCATCATGCTTCACCAATCATGATTGTACCATGTACTGTTAGGATATCCGACACATAGGAAATAGTTAAGTTCAACTTGGTCTAGTATAGAGTTAGGTATAGAGTTAGGTAAAGTGTGTTTCTTTAC
>APFE030604108.1:463651-530643 GCA_000404065.3 Pinus taeda
ATTCTATTTAAAGCACATGGAGGGTCATTTGTAGGTTAACCTCGCATGAGAGAAGCTTATGTAAATTTTCATTCTTTTATTAATAAATTGCCTGTAGTAGCCACGTTGGCGCAGGCCGTGGACTGTTTCTCTCTGAGGGTTTTAACCACGTCAAAAATACTGGTGTATTGATTTGAGATCTGGTTGTGAGCGGTGTCCTTTTGGTGTTCTTTCTGAGGAACTTACCCTGTAAATTCCTACATGTACTTGTTGCACCAAGCATCATTACTGTCCCAAGTACTATTGTTGCACCTAGCTGCACCATGTACTTGTTGTTGCTGCTATCCCATTGTGCCATTGCTGCACAATGTCATTTCTATCCCATCATAGTTCTATCCCAACATGCTGTTGTCCCATCATTGTTCTAAAGTTGATCATGTTGCCACACAGCTGTCCCAAGTGGTATGCTGAACCATATTGACACACAACATCTCTCATGTGCTTGCAGCACCATGCCTTTCATGCTTGCCTTAGCATTCCTTTTGCTGTCCCATTTATTATACAACTGTCCCTTACCACTGTTGCCTAGATATATAGGTGTATCTATTGTCCCTAATAGTCATGCTATACCTTGCTATTGTCCCCTTATCCTTGCCATACCTAGTGTTGTCCTATGTGTCTTAGTAGCAACATGTAGCCCAGTTGTCCATTTATTAACATTGATGTCCTGGGCATGTTTGAGTCCTCAAACTCTCATGTTGTCCTTGTTTTGAGGGTCACCTAAATCCCACCGTTTTAGCCGTATAAGGCCTGCATCTAGGGCACCATAGGTTAGTGTTATGGCTGCCTTTAGACAACATTTAGGGCTGCTCTTAGATTGCGTTTAGGGCTGCCTCTTGGACATCGTTTAGGGATGCCTCTTGGACAATGTTTAGGGCTTCTCTTAGACTACATCTAGGGCTGCCTTTTGAGAGTGTTTAGGGCCTCTCTTTGATGTGATAAAATTCCTCCAAGACTGTGGCTAGGGTATGCTTCCTTGAAAACGTTTTTGACCTCTTCTATGACAACGTCTAGGGCTAGGGCAGCTCCCTTAGTCTTCTTTCCTCCAACGTCTAGGGCTTCCACTCCTAGATTTTTTTTCCACTAAAACCCAAGACAAGTAGAGAGAAATCAAGATAGAAGTGTGTCTGTGAAATGACTCTCAAGTCATCTCCTTTTATACTAAAACGTTAAGCACATGTGGGGTTTATTTGGTCGCTGGCCGACCTTGATGAATTGTCTTATAACACAAATAAATTCGTAACTCCATGAATACTTATCCGAATCGTATGATATTTAGATCAATCCTACACCTCTTGATGAGAGGGATCCAAGAAAAATATCAGCTACCATAAATAAGATGACCCACGTGGAGTTTGGCCCTAGTTTCCAATTTTAACACTTGTGGAATATGAAAAGTCACATGTGGACAAATGAGTCAAATAGAAGTCAAAAGGTCACATTAGGATTCCAAGAGTCATGAGGGTACCTCAAGACTTATAGGGGATATGAAAGGTATTTCCTCTTGTTATAAAAGAAACCCCATGATTCAAGTAAAGGGGTTTTGGAGGCTTAGGAGTCGGAGAGCTAGCCTTGGCTTCTCAACTTGACATAGGAGAGAATATTATTCCTTGGAGATGCAAGAAGTGACATAATGTTCCACTATTGGAACTAGTGTCTTACCATTGTAACTGTGTACTTGGATCTTTCACTTAATAATGGAAAGCCCATTGAGCCAACACATTTTCCTGCATGTATCATTTATGTTGTAAGACTATTATTTAGATTTTTGTGGTATATGTTAAGTTCATATGTACTAAAAAGATTGAACTACTTCATTAGATTTGGTACTCATCTTCTCGAATGTGTGTTGTAGTTTCTTTAATGATCATTGTGTCTACGTGAACTATTTTTCTAGATAACTAACAATTCTTTCCTTGCTCTCATGTGCCTCTCTTAGGATACTACTATTACTTTCCTTCTAGAGACTCAGTCTTGTCTCTCACTTGTGAAGGCCTCCTTTTACACATTGCAATTGGTGTTTCACAATGTTAACTTACTTGCTTGTTCAAAGGTTATGTGTATAATCTCTTATGTTATCCATTGAAACCAAGGCAAACCTTAGAGTTATGGTGGCTAGGATGATACTCCAGATGTGGCTCCTATTCCAAATGACGTGTGGTCTAACTGAGACTTCACATCGGGGAGACCCCCTGTATGTTGGTGGTATCCAACACTGTGAACACATGGGTCATTTTTATTTTAATTTTGTAGGATTATTTTTATTATATTTTAATTGATTTAAAAGTTTACATTACATTACATTAATATTTATTTAATTTTATTTATTTATTTTTATGTAATTTGACTTAGTCAAAACATCAAGCATTATGTTACAACAAGTCTACCATACAACATGAAAATTTAAATTTAAAAAAGCATACAAATTATGTTGGAGTGTGGTTTTCATTGATGTCAAATCAAACAAAAACTATATGAAGCCCCATAGTTGTTTAGGTGAATGAATGGGAAGATCAATAAATTTTCAAGTGAAACCATCATCATCTAATTGTACTCATCATGCCATTTATAATGGTACCCTATGGAATACCAGGTAACTCAGGGTTGTGGAGATATTCCTTCCCAAAGATGAAGCCCCAAATGTGTCGTTATGGTGCCCAAATGAATGTTAAAGGTAACCTTCAAAACATGGAATTAATATTTAATAAATCTTGGATAAATTATGTCGATTGTATTAGCCTGAAAATGAGACATTTTATCATCATAAAATTGACTTCATATGAAGGATTAAGGTCGGATTATAATAAATTTTAATTTATGATTTTAATTTGAGCTTATAATCAGGTTGGCTCCATGAATTTTAGGGCAAGTTGCTCCCTCGAAACCCAGCTCCCCCCACACTCCACATCTTGGACCTTTGTCTTGTATATATAGGGCATTCATTTCCCTCCTAAAGGTATCAATTCTCAATCCTTTTCAAGCAATATCTTGTGCATTTCGGTTGAGGCCAAAACATAAGTGATTATTTGAAGAGGGCCAAATTCTTTAAGAGGTATATGAGCTTGATTGTTTTATATTTTGATTGATGTTTTTCACTGGGACAAAGATCTTTTTTCTGAGGCAAGTATGAGGCCTATTTCACACCTATCTAAGGCATGATCAAAGGTATTTTTTCAACCTTCCTGATGTTGAAGTTTGTAGTTATGGTCGATATTCATATTAAAATATTTTTATGTACTTGTTTAAGTAAAGCATGTTCTTCATGCTTATTTTTTTTATAGTATTCATCAACTTATCAAGAGAAAAAAAATATTCAAATTTTATTTTTGACTCCATAAGTTGTCCAAGTTATCCCTCAAGTCTTCAAGTCAACCCAACCCTCCATGACACTTGCTCAGCCTATCTATCTATCTATCTATCTATCTATCTATCTATCTATCTATCTATATATATATATGGTATTCACCCACTTCTTGAGCACCATTCGATATGAGAATCAAGTATCAATTTCTTCTAGCCATATGAAGTACAACAAGGAGCATAATGAAGAGAATAAGGAGCCGGTCAAAGACATCAAAAGTGTAAGACTAATCTATGTAAAAAGAATCAAAGTTTTTGTAGTTGTTATCTGTGGATCATGCCCAATCTTATGTGGTGAATCCTCTATGGAAAAGGGCCGAGTTCTCAATGGTATAATCTTTGAAAAATGGTTGAGTTCCTTGTGGTATAATTTCTGAAAAAGGGTCGAGTTCCCTATGATATAATCTTTGGAAAATGGTCTATTTTCGTGAGGAATGATCTATGTGAAAAGGGTCGAGTTATCTATGGTATAATATTCGTGAAAGGGCCAAGATTCTTGTGGCATAATCTTTCTGAAAGGAACAAGATTTATGTGGCATATTCTCTAAAAAAGGGCCAAAGTTTAGATCTCTGTTGCAGATCCTTGACCAAGTTGACTAGGGCATACAAGGAGGAGGGCTTGACTTGGAATCTTGGTGTACGCCTTTGCTAGTTAGTTTGTCCATAGTCTTGACTTTGATATATCTTGTTGAATTGGTTCTCTAAGGAAAGAGTTGCTGGGTTTTTACCCCAAGTGGGTTTTCCCATCGTAAACATTGTGTTGATTGTGTGCATTGCCTCTACTTTTGGTATTCTTGTATGGTTGAATTTTTGAAGTATAATTGCTTGATGAAGTTGTAAATTCTAAATATAATCATAAAAAGTAATTATCAGTGTTCAGAAATAAGTGCTAGACTACATCAAATTTTATTTTTCAACACATGAAAAGGCAATATTTCATCTAACCTGAGGCTCATCCATGCTGAGTTTTTGAAAGGGTCTCTAAGCTTAATCATCTCATCATTTTGTAGTGTTTTTGTTGGAAAAATATCTCTATACTGAGGCAAATTTGGTCCCATCTGAAGCAAATTAAAGGCCTATTTTTGTCGCCTCTCGATGCCTAATTTGTGCCCCCACCCCCCCTCTTGAGTCCAAATTAGGTCTTCTTTGATCGATGTCTGAAGGTGAGTTAGATCATTGTTTCAGGGAAACGTTCAAGTTGTAGAAAGGATACATTTTTTTCTATCAGATCAGATCATAAATAAGGGTGAATTAGGTCCTGTTTAGGCCATAGAAGGCATCCTCCTTAGCCACAGAGGAAGGGATATTTAGGGATTTCTTAAGGTTAAATTTAATGACTGATAAGGGCTTGATTATGCTACAGATATGAGTATGTTTCAAGATTGATCTATAAGGGTAATTTTTTAATGTTGAAATCAGAAATGGGGAGCCAAAATCACATTGTTAAGGGACTAAGTTAAGGCTTGCTCATGCCATAAAGGAAGGACTGCTACTAGGTCTACTAAGGAAGAATTTGTGCTTACATAAAAAGAAGAATTGTAACACAATTTGAAGAGCTAATCAAATTGGCATAACTTGAGGGTTAAGTTAGGTTTACTTGAAGACAAATAAAATGTCACTACAACAGTGGAAGGACTGATTTGAGGACATATATAAGGGGTGTAGTCTTAGGCCTATTTCATTCCATATTCAAATTCAAATTTTAGGATAAAGTAAGGGCATCTCCAAAGGTAGAATTCTAGAGAAATTCTACAACACAAAGCAGTAACATAAAATAGATTAATGGTAGCAAGCTTTAGGTTCTATTATTCTACGGTATGAGCCATTACATATTCTTTAAGGAATGAAGTAGTCTCAGTTTTGTTTAATTGTCATGTTATGTATATTCCAAGTTTAAAGTCAAATCTATAACAACATTCTAAAGGTAGTTTGTGCAACGCTAAGCCTAAGAAGTGATAAGACATTAATATTTGAAAGTTTGTTAATGAAGTGTCATTGCATGTATTAGTATAGGTAATAGGAAAATCGTATTTGTATATCATTGTGAGTGGGTCATTATCCCTAGCACGCGAGCCCCCAATATCTTGTTATTTTATCTTCAATATTTAGCGTGGAAAGATGGTGTAAGCTAGAGATTGAAGTCTCCTTTAGGTTGGAGCCTAAGAACACTTCAGGGTGTCAAGGTGGTGCTAGGGAAACAAATTGATGCTAGTAGGGTGTTGGAGCATACTTCCAGTTAGAGTTCGTAAAAACCTAGGTGTTGGTGCATCCTTTTAGTTGGAGTTGATAAAACCAAGGCGTTGGAGATCCCTTTTGATGTAATTTTCAAGACATATTAAAAACATTTAATGGTTTTTCTCCTAGAATGGTTTCCACCTAAAAATTTCTTGTGTATTGTTCATGTGTTGTGATGGGTTTTTTATTATCTTATTTGAATTGCAGAAATGATATTTAATGCTTTAAAAAGTAATTAAAATAGGTGAAACATTGATTTACCCCCCCTCTCAATATTTCAAACAATTAGAATCAGAGTAGGTTCCTTCATAATTAGTCTAACCACTAGAAGGGAGATCATGGATTAAACCAAGACAAGAACTCTTCTGTTTGAAGGAAAAAATATGTGTTTTGGAGTGGAAGGATGAAAGCATATGTGCAGGCACATAGATTTGATGTTTGGCACTCAATAGTAAGTGGGTACACTGAACCTCCTGCTCCTCCAACAAAATTATGTTGGTAAGATACTTTATGAAAGCAATGGAAAATCCAAGAATGCTATTTTGAATGGCCTAATAGGTCCAATTTATGTTAAACTAATGCAATTGAAAATTTGCATAAGATGATTGGGACAAGCTTCAAAGCATATATGAAGGGGACCAAAATTCAAAGAGTCCACACTTCAAATCTTTAGAGGGAAATTTGAGTAGCTGAAAATGGGGGAAGATGAAAATATTACAGCCTACTTCCTCCATGTAGATGAAAGAGTAAATTCTTTGCAAGGATTGGGGGAACCAATGGAGAAAACAGAAAATTGTTCGGAAGGTTCTAAGATCTCTTCTGATAAGATTTGATTCCAAGGTCTTAGTTCCAAAAGAAAGATCAAATCTTTCCATGCTAAACATGGATAAATTTCATGGTATACTTACAACTTATGAAATGAGAACGTAATAGGAAAATCCATCTAAAAGAGAAGTAGCTTTCAAGGAATCAAAGAAAACAAGGAACAACAAGCAAAAATCAAAGTCTAGCTCTAGTTGTAGTTGTAGCAATGTTTCAATGAAAAAATAACCAACTTTGTGAGGAAGCTAAAGAAAGGAACTAACAAGTACAAATGTAAGCTTCCCTTGAAATGTTTTAATTGTGATGAAATTGGTCATTTTGCTTCGAAATGTCCTTATACAATATGTTCAGATAGTGATGAAGAAGAAAAATCTCCTAAGAAGGAAAATGAAAATTAAAATAAGAGACGAGATACAAGGTAAAAGAAAAATTTATAAGAAAAGTCTCTATTAAAAAAAGGATGGTTCTTCATCTGATGAGGAAAATGACAATGATAATGACTTACAAAGAGTGTTATACATGGCAATGTAAATTAAAAAGGAAACCCTTGAAGATGATGAAGTTGAAGGAGAAGTAGATGTTGAGAGAGAACTAGTCAGTAACCTCAAAGGTCTAAAAGAAGAAAATAAGAACATTAAAGAATTAGAAAATGAGTTAAGTGAACTAAAAAAACATTTTAAAATTCTCAACAAAAAGCATGAAGAATTAGAGAACATCATCATTAGTCTGAAGGTCCAATTACAGGAAACCATAATGATTGAAGAAACTCTCAGAAACCAGTTGGAAGAAAATGCTAAAATAAAAGAAACTTTGGAAGCAAAAATAATCTTGTTACTACACAAACTAGCAAGGGTCTGGACATTAGAGAAATTTTGAGGTCTAAAATGGGCCTCTTTAGGAATACTATAAAATAATAAAATAAGATTAGATTACTTCATCAATTTTTGGAAGGGAAAAAAATAAAACTTTTTCAACTTGTCTCCCTACGATTTTACTCAAATTTCAAGCGGGAGCACTTATTGGATTCATAATTTAATTTTGCATCGAGTACTCATGTTGCATACTTTTGATGAACCTACAAAAAAATGTGAAATACATGAAAAGACGTTATTGCCATCACATTTTTTCATGTATTTCACATTTTTCATGTAGTGGGGTCCATCGAAAGTATGCGACATGGGTACTCCTTGGATGCAAAATTAAATTACGCATCCAACAAGTTCTCCTACTTGAAATTTGAGTAATATCCTAGGGAGATAAGTCGACAATATGAGTTAAAAAAATACCTTTCTATTTTTTTAATCTTTTTATCTTTTTACTCCAAAAATGGTGAATCATTCCCAATGGTTGACGTAATCATATTGAATACTATTGGTTTATATAAAGTTTATTTTGTTGTACTTTTTTGTTTTGAGACCCATTTTTGACCTCAAAATTTCTCCAATGAGGGGAACCTAAAGGGGCTACCACTAGGGCACAACAATAATGTGCGAGAAAGGTCCACTGTCACCACAATCTATGTCCCTTTGTCTTCATGAATTTTAACCTATAAGAGGATTCCTGATATTCATCACTTGTAATAGATATTCCTAGGAGAAGTTTGAAGTGAGGCAAGGAAAATTATTCAATGGGAAGAGTTAATAAAGGTGCAAGCTTCAGGAGAAAAAAGAAAGGAATTCCATGAAAAACCCCTTGTTATAGCTACACGAGACCTAGGGTTGATATATATGCCAAAGTATGGGCTCATCCAGGGTTAGGGTAGATAAGAGAAATTTTTGTATGATGTACTTCTATTGAAGAATCTAGGGCAGTTAGGTGTAGAGTGATTCTTTAGGACTATATAACAATTTGTTATGTATTTTTACTTGTCTTGTTAGCTTAATCTTCTTATTTTCTTATTAATGCATGTGTGTGCACTTCATCAAATTGTTATCAAAACATAGTAAAAGAACAAAAGATGTTGTTTCTCTGTCAGGGCCAATTCCTCTCTTCTCTGGAGAGGAAAACCCTTTAGTAAGTTTCTCTTATTGAAGCTTCTTATTGACCAATTCCAAACCCTAGACCCTTGACAAGAATATTCTCCAAGCACAAGTCAAGCCCTTTCAATATTACTTCTTCTTGCAACACTTCGTCTTCCTCCTTCTAGCACTTAGCCTTTCTTCCTTCGACACTTCTTCCAGCAATTGTAGAGACCTTTGATTGTATACTTTAGAGTTACCCTTGATCTTTTCTTCCCTTGCTAGTGATGGAGCCTTTCAAACTTAAGGAGATGATATTGTTTCCGGCCAATTGAGCCTTCTTCTCTTTCACAAATATTGCAGACTTTCAAGAAACAATAATGCAGCCCTAGTTCTTCGCATGTGTGAGGGAATACCCTCACAAGAATTATGTTAGACTTCTCCTTATAGCTTCGCTTGTATAGCCTTCTTCCACACTTGAGAGAGAGACCTTATAAGCCTAATGATCTAGCCCAACCAACAAAATTATATGACTGTTATAGTGGTGTTGTTGTGACTATAGGTAGGGCTTCCTTTCTTCCCACGTGTGACTATAACAACCCTTTAAGTCTTCAGTTTTACTTCATCATTTCTTCGCTGCCTTGGAGACCCTTTACTTGTCTTATTTTTACCCTTTACTTGACTTCCACATTCATTGATTTCCAAGATTATGAATGTGTTCTCTTTAGAGGAGTGGACAACATTTATACATAGAGGACTATCCCTCCTTTAGGCCGAATTGTAGGTCGACTTGCTGCTTTGAGGCCAACTTGTCTTCCTTTGCTGTGATAGGTGCTTTTAATGGTGCCATTGCTTCTTTTGATGGTGCCTTTTCTAGGAGAAGACTTGAATTTTCTTGGGGGTATTCTCTTGACCCTAATACATAATCATACATGGTGTAACATGCCCTTAAGGCCTTCAACATTTCCTTTTGACTATTTGACTCACCTATAACACTTAACATGTGTTAGACCTATTTCAATGAGCACGAAATTCATTGATATATATTATAATAATATCTCTTTTCTTGAATAAGTACAAATATCAAAAGTACATTTATGAAGACCGAACCTAGTTACATTTCCTTCAACAATCCCTCTTAACTAGGGAGGTATTCATACAACATTACATGGTTCTTGGCTACTATCAATCTTGAAGAATTCACATAAGAGAAACCAGATTTGCAATCCATCGATTATAGCATCATATCAATCAACATTGTCATAGTGCAAGGCCTTGACGAACAACTCCATCTCTTCATGAGATCACGGGCTACAATGCTGGTGAAACCAATGATTTATAGACACCTTCATCATTGTCTCTCAAGGTACATACCCACCTGGGTGTTCTCTGAGTATAACCTTCTAGAACTATTCTTGTCTTGGGTTCCTAGCACTCAAAGAATATTGGTCCTTTTGCCTACTCTTGTCTTGGATGCCCTACACATCCTCAAAGAGTATTAGATGCCAAATGATTAGCCAATCCTCCCATTCTTTCTTCCCAAGTGAAGACAAGAATGTTGTGTCTATATTGTGTATAAATTTCCATTCATGGCCTTCATCTAGACTTATGGCTGTTAGTCCTGGTCTAGTGCATGACCCATGAAATGAAAAATCAGAATTGTCACTCTTTTGTAATCAGGGGTGATCCAAAAATCCCTCTTTATCAGGGACCTATTAGAGCTCCCTCTTAACTAGGGAATCTTTCATTCATCAACAACTTCTTCTTTGAGGGTCCTTTAGCTGCTCGATCTCTTTGTTTTCTTTGATGTCATGAAGCCTTTATTCGAAATTCTTCTAGGTAGGGCACCATCCATCAATTACTTTCCTTCTTGGTTTGTCATGTCATTGTTTCCTTCATTGAAAGTGTATTTATTGTCATACATTAGGTTTTCTTGTCATCTGGCTACTCCTTTTTCATCTGTCCATGCTTCGGAATACTCTCCTCATGGATGCTTCGTCGTACTTGATTGTTTACATGCTTCAACCTAGTAGCCCACCATGAATTCATCCTGATATTGCTTCAACATTGCTTTTTCTTTTGCTAGATGGATTCTTCATCACGACATATTCGTAGAGTAGAATCAATTATTTGCATATTTCATATCTCCAAGGCCTTCATAGGTGTCAAGGGTCCTTCCTTCCTTTGTCAAAGTTGTCCTACCTTCTTTTGGGATATATCTTCAAAGTATCTTGTCAGATAGTGATTCTCAATGATCATGGTGTTCTTCACATGCTTGATCCCTTTCTTCATTTTCTTCTCTTTGGATAAATTGGCCAACCACCTTATGCTCCTTGAGAGCACTTCTTCATTTCTTGCTTCCTTGACTAGTCAACATTTCTTCTTTCTTCTTAGTCAACAATTTTATACTTCTTATGTGAGCATATCCTTTTGTTGAACTTTATTGCATTGTAGTACATGTCTTCGATGTCATTGTGGAAGAGATTCTTTCCTACTTGATCATGTTATAGAACTATTCCCATGACTCAATAATATACAAATGATAACATGACTAAACTTTGATACATACATACCTCAACTTCATTCTCCTTTGATCATCTTAGCTTCATTTGGTTGTCCTTGGTGTGGCCTTTCTTGCTTCATCTTAGCTTGCCTGCATATAATCCTTTTCTCGAATCCCATGAATGGGATTCCTAATGGGACATCTTCTTTGGTTCATGAACCTTCTTTTGAATATTCCATCATAGGATCTTAAAGACCTTTTCCTTGCAAATGTTTCTTTTCTTTTGATGATGGAGGTCTTCTAAGATTCTTAATCATGATCAATTTTTATTTCATCGTGGATGAGGTCCTATCCTAGGTATGCTCCTTCTACATGAATATATTGAGCTATATCTACCATGCTCATATATTCTAGAAGATATTTCTAACCATGCATTTTTTTGTCATTATAAGTGCTACTTCTTCTTGAGTATCTAGAACTCTATGTACTTCATGCTTCTAGATTCTAGAAGATGTTTCTAGCCATGCAATTTTTATTTTATTCTTACATGCTCCTATCCTACTCAAAACTTTGAAAGAAGACTTGAAGTAAAGAGTTTTACTTAGTCATAGTAGAGATCCAGAGGATCTTCCTTCTTTTGCTTCTTTTATTCTTCTTTCACCTCTTGAGTCATGTGAGCTTCTTCCCTCTTTATTTGTTGTTGTTGTCCTTCTTAAGCTTAGAAAATTCCTTTTGTACTGTCCATATTCTTGGCATCCATAGCATTGGATTTTGGACATGTCTTTGTTGTTTTTTCTTCGTGGACCAAATTTGCCAAATTTACCCTTTGTCTTGGCCATGGTAGAAAATTCTTTCTCCTCTGATCCCACATCTGCCTTTGTTTTAAGTTTGGTTTGCTTTGCCTTGCATAGAGATCACATTTCATTGAGTGTGGTTTCTTCCTTTTTGGAATATATGTTTGATGTGAAGTTTCCCCAATCCTCAGGTAGAGGATTGAGTACTATTGAAGGATCTAGGGCATGCATAATTACATTGATTCTTCGCTACATGATAACGATTTATGAATTGTTTAAATTTTTTTATCTTAGCTTGATGTTTACTTCATTATTAGCATGTGTATATTGACTTCATCAAACTGCTATCAATAACAAAAGAGAAAAGAACACAAATGTTTGGCTATCTTCCAGGGCCAAAACCTCTCCCTCTTGGAGAGGAAAACCCATGCATAAATTCTTCTTATAGAGATTCCATTGATGAATAACAAGACCAAGACCCTTGAAATAATCTGTCTCTCCAAGACCAAGCCATCAATCCTCTTACCCAAGCACTGCTGAGATCATCATCTTGTTGCTCCTCCAGCTAGGTCATTGTTGCAACATGTTTGATTCATTAAGGTCTTCTTCACTATTGTAGCCTTCATTGAGGTTATGATCTACAAGAACAAGATCATAACTGAAGTAGTGTTATGACTGTGCATTAATCTAGATTGAGATAATCTTATACTATGATGAGATCCTTTCATCATCATGTTTGGTCACCAAGACCTTGACACTACTTCTTTTCATTATGGCGAGGTTGATCCTTCCCATTACATCGAAACTAAAATCACTGATATGCAAGATCAATATCCATCACTACTCTTTGTAGCATGTCAAGGCTGTATCACATTTAATCAGAATGTCGTGGTGACCAATGAGTCTGTATGTCTCTCCTCACAGGTATGCCAAGGGTTTCTGCCATAGGTATGTTGAGGTTTTCTGCCATCATGGAAACTTATCGAGATAATATAGTTCTACACCACTATAACTACTACAACGTGATATTTATTGAGCCAAGACAGGTTGAGGATAGTCCATCTGCTGTGTATGTCGAGAATGAAACAATGACATTAATTCATCATTCTCATATGACCAGATCTCATACAACCCTTCTCTATTCATCTGAATTTATCTCCTTCATATCATAGATATGCCGAGAAGGGATATGCCTTGGTTCTACTACTCCTTATACCCATCCGAGGAGGCAACTTAACCTTAGATCTATCCCACAGAGAAATGTAGATTTGTTGTAGCTTCTTACTACATCTTCTTGACTTTGACTGCGGTTCCTTAACCTTGACCATGACTTACTATGACTCCCTTATCCATTGACTGTAGCTTAATTAAAATCCTCTTCCTCCATTGGTTGCAACTTAGCCTTCACTGTGGATCATCAGAGACATTTGAAATTTTCTATGTGATTTTTCTCTACCCTTCATGGGTATTTATAGTGGTTATCCATATATGTAAGCCGACCTTAACTCATGAACTGATGTGTCCATTATTTCAAGCCGACATGACATGTGTTTATACATTTTAATTCATTTCTTTGTAGCCGACATGATCATCTCCTTATTGCTTCACTTGCAGACTTCGAAGGGCTTGATTTCAAGCATCGATCTTGGTCTTGGAGGGCTGCTACAATAGTTGAAGACTTGCACACATTTACATGGACTCATGAAATGATTATTTGACATAGAAATAAATTCTAAAGACATCAAGAAGAAGTCTTTAACGTAATGACACCTCTTTCTCATGAAACCCATGCAACAAGATTACAAAGATTCTCTTTTATTACATCAAATACAAAGATCATGTCATTATGAAGACCGAACCTAGTTACACTTTCTTCAACACTCCCTCTTGACTAGGCAGGTATTCATAATGGTACTTGGTCATTCTCAATCTGAACAATTTCTCATAAGAAGAATCATATTTGCAATCCATCTGCTATAGCATCATTTCATCCAACATTGTTTCCATTTAGCAAGGCCTTGACTAACAGCTCTATCTCTCACTTAGAACAGAGAACACAATGTTGGCGAGACCAATGACTGATAACACATCATCATTCTCTCTCTTAGGGTTTTACCCACAAGGGTGTTCTTCGAGTATGCCCTACTAAGACTATTCTTATATTGGGTTCCCAACCCTCAAGAATGTCGGTCCTCTTGCCCACTCTTGTCTTGGATTCCCTACCACATCCTCAAAGAGTGTTGGATGAAAGATGATTACATAATCCTCCATTCTTTATTCCAAACTGAAGACACTAATGTCGTGTCTGACTCTCCCTCTTTATCAGGGACAAGTTCCAAGTTTCTCTTTTCTCAGAAACTTGCTCGAGTTCCTTTGCATAGGAACTTTCCAGAGCTCCCTCTTACCTAGGGACTCTATCATCAGTGCTTTATAGGGTCTTCTAGTTGACGGTCGATCCAAGACTTCAATGTCATCAATATCTTCACCTGTAGGGTTCAACCATCCATCACTTTCCTTTGTCATGTCATTCCTTTGTTCCCAGAAAGTATCCTCCTTAGCTTTACATCTGGGGCTTCCATCATAAGCTCATTTGTCTTCACTTTTCTTCAACAGTGTTTGTTCTGGATCACAAGGTACATAGTTGTGACATCCTTCACAACTCTCCTTTCCTTGATCCTACACACATACCCATACTTTTCCAAGAGGCCAAACGCCATAAACAAATCACATATTACCTTTTGGTGATGGCCTTCTTCTAGTGACATCTTCTTGTAGGCATCAATCATCCTGCATTCATGTTGACACATCTCCCAATGATATCTATTGTCAAGGGTCCTCATCTTTTCAGACTTCCATCAGAGTCTTCACATCATTCCAGGAGGTTTCCTGGTCAAGTCTTACCGATCCTTTGGACGTTGACTTCCTTCATCATGGTTGCATGCTTCACGATATCTTCCATCCTCTTTTCATTTCCAAGAGCTTTCATAGTTATTCAATGGTCATAAATTTCCTCATACATATTATGTTGATTTCATCTAGTATGGCTTATGTCCTTATGAATCCTTTCAGAGGAGGAGATCTATTCCCTTTTAATCATGCTTGATCTATTTTATCTGCAACCACATGACATGGCATTACAATATCAAATGAAAATGAAAATACAATCATACATACCTTATTTTCCTTCCGGTTTTTTCCTGTAGCTTCCTTGATTGAAAAGATATTCAATCCCCTGTTCTGCTCCATTCTTCATGTCATTAAACCACCAACTCATGAGTTCCAGGAGTTAGAATTTGTGATGATACATTTGCTACCTTCCCAGAATAGGAGATCCTCCATTGAGATCTCTTTCAGAGATCCTTCAGGATCTAGTATATCCCCATATGGAAAATGTTTCCTTTGACCTGAATGACTTCTTCCTTTTCTTCAATGTATAACGAGATTCCCCAAAGCTATGTTCTTCAAGATTCCATATGAGCTCTTGATGCCACGATGCATCTTACTATGCTCATATCTGTAGGGTCTCCTGATAGGATCCTTTTGAGAGAGATACCATTTCATCCATAGTGGAGATCCATTATTCCCTCTTTCCCTTGATCCTTTCCTCAGCATCCCTGCACTTATTTGTATCTTACACAACTTGTCTTTCTCTATATGACATAGAGACCACAAACTATTGATCGAGGTGACATTCTTGTTCATAGACATTGGTCACTTTGCTTATCAATGATGTTTGTATATTCATAATTTATGAGGATATCTCTTCTTTCTTCTTTACTACATTTCAGATAGTATATCCTCTAGCATTTCATGAATTCTTCCTATGTCTCCTTTCTTGTTTCATAGAACCCTACAAATTCTTATGAATTCGAAGGAGACTTTGATGTAATGACTTCTCTAAGGATAATGAGAATCCTCCTTATTCTATGCAAGACCCTTGATGACCAAACCAATATGTAGATCTTCTTGCAATAATGAAGTCAAAAAACAAAAATTGATTATGAAAAAGGTACTTACTTGATTGTGAAGATGTAGTCTTCACCTTGATCATGTTGGCAGTGGTTGAAGTAAATACAAAGGTTGAGATCCTTAGATTTCCTTCCAACAAACTGCTGATACATATTGAATTGAAGTTGCTTGTCACGATCCATAGAATAGCTTTTAATTTGAGTACTGTTCATATACATTCTTAGATCTGATCTCTAAAGAAGGATCCAAACTGAATTGTGGATGATCTTGTCAAAACTGTTGTTGAGATCTGAAGACTGTTGATATCTAAAACCCTTGCTATTGCATACTAATCTCTGATCTAGGGTTTGATCATGACTAGGGTTTGATTCTGCCATGTAGATCTTTAGCTTCTTTGATGTCTTGATTCTTGAATGTCTCTTTTCTGCCCTTATTTTTGACTACTTGAAACCATTCCTCTCATACCATGTTGAAGAATCTAGGGCCTGCATAATTACGTTGATTCTTCACTACATGATAACAATTTGTGAAGTGTTTAAACAATTTATCTTAGCTTGATGTTTACTTCATTATTAGCATGTGTATATTGACTTCATAAAACTATTATAAAAAAAAAAGAGACAAGAACACAAATGTTTGGCTATCTGCCAGGAACAAAACCTCTCCCTCTTGGAGAGGAAAGCCCATGTGTAAATTATTCTTACAGAGATTCCATTGAAAAATACCAAGACCATGACCCTTGACATAATCTACCTCTCCAAGACCAAGCCATCAATCCCCTTACCCAAGAACTGTTGAGATCATCATCTTGCTGCTCCTCCAACCAGGTCACTGCTACACCATGATTAATTCATTAAGGTCTTCTTCACTGCTGTAGCCTTCATCGAGGTTATGATCTACAAAAACAAGATCATAACTGAAGTAGTGTCATGACTGTACATTGATCTAGATTGAGATAATATTATACTATGATGAGATCCTTTCATCATCATGTTTAGTCACCAAGACCTTGACACTACTTCTTTTCATTATGGCGAGCTTCTCCTTCCCATTACATCAAACTGAGATCACTGATTTGCAAGATCAATATCCATCACTACTCTTTGTAGCACGTCAAGGTTGTATCACATTTAATCAAAGCGTTGTGGTAACCAATGAGACTGTATGTCTCTCCTCACAGGTATGCTCAGGGTTTCTACCATAGGTACGCTGAGGGTTTCTGCCATCATGGAAACTTACCAAGATACTATAGGTATACACCACTGTAGCTGCTACCAACTTGATATTTATTGAGCCAAGACAAGTTGAGGATAGTCCATCTGCTGTGTATGCCGAGAATGAAACGATGACATTACTTCATCATTTTCATATGCCCAGATCTCATACAACCCTTCTCTATTCATTCAAATTTATCTCCTTCAAATCATAGGAGATCATAGATATGTCGAGAAGGGATTGGCCTTGGTTCTGCTGCTCCTTATACCCATCCAAGGAGGAAACTTAATCTTAGATCTATCCCACAGAGAAATGTGAACTTGTTGCAGCTTCTTACAATAACTCCTTGACTTTGACTGTGGCTCCTTAACCTTGACTGTGACTTTCTGCAGCTCCCTTCTCCATTGATTGCAGCTTACTGCAGATCCTCTTCCTCCATTCGCTGTGGCTTACCCTTCACTATGGATCATCAGAGACATCAGGAATTTTCTATGTGATTTTCGTCTACCCTTCATGGGTATTTATAGTGGTTATCCATATATGTAAGCCAACCTTAACTCATGAACCGACGTGTCCATTATTTCAAGCCGACATGACATGTATTTATACATTTTAATTCATTTCTTTGTAGCCTACATGGTCATCTCCATATTACTTCACTTGTAGACTTCGAAGGGCTTGATTTGAGGCATTGATCTTGGTCTTAGAGGGCTGCTACACTAGTTGAAGACTTGTACACATTTACACGGACTCATGTTGTGATTCTTTGATAGAAATAAATTCTAAAGACATCAAGGAGAAGTATTTCACCTAATGACTCCTCTTGCTCATGAAACCCATGCAACAATATTACAAAGATAATTTATTCTCTTTTATTACATCAAATACAAAGATCATGTCATTATGAAGACCAAACCTAGTTACACTTTCTTCAACAAGTACTACAGTTGTCATTTCTCTATCATAAATGACTTCCCCAAGCTCTTGAAGTTGATTCCTCATCTCAGAGATCTTCATGAAGTAAGGAGATATCTTCATATCTTCATTTTGTACAAGTCATTTCTTAGTGATATCACTTCTCTGACTATAGATATCGAGAATAGCTCTACTAGCTTATCATAAATTTCTTTTGATGTTTAAAATTTGGAGAAATAAGAAATGAGGGAGTTCTTGATAGATTCTATTATAATACTTTGAGCTCTTGTCTCATACTTATTGTACTTGGCTAAGGCTTGAGTTTGTTCCTTAGCAGGGATAGTGATATTCCCTTTGACATGTTCTAGGAGTTCATTTTCCTTGAGAGGTAAATCAATCCTCTTCTTCCATGCAAGAAAGTTATTAGTACCTACCAATTTGTTGCTTTCCTTGCAAAAAGACATTGATGTGTATTCAGAAAGGGACATATATTTACTTGATATATTTTGAGATGTAATGGATTTGGTTCCTCCTTGAAGATTTGATGGCTTGCCTTACTAGGATCTTGATGTTCTTCAAGTTGCCTTCTCCAAGTGGACTTTCTTAATGAAGATATTTTCTTGGTAACTTGTAGATGATGTAGGTCCCTTTTTGATCTACTCTTCTTTGTAGGTGCCTCTATTTAAGGCTCTTCTTCTCTTTGAGTAGATTTGGCTTAACGCTTCAACCTTGTAGATGCCTTTCCTTCATGAGTGTTCTTGAGTTGCCCTTTCCTTTAAGTGTCACCTTAGCTCTAATACCATGTTGAAGAATCTAGGCCAATTAGGTGTAGAGTGATTCTTCAGGACGAGATAACAATTTGTGATGTCTTTTTACTTTTATTTTTAGCTTAATATTCTTCTTTGCTTCTTAATGCATGTGTGTGTGCTTTATCAATCTGTTATCAAAACATAGAACAAGAACAGAAGATGTTGGCTCTCAGCTAGGGCCAAAACCTCTCTTCTCTTGAGAGGAAAACCCTTTAGTAAGTTTCTCTTATTGAAGCTTCTTATTGACCAATTCCAAACCCTAGAACCTTGACAAGAATATCCTCCAAGCACAAGTCAAGCCCTTTCAAGATTAATTCGTCTTACAACACTTCTTCCTCCTCCTTCTAGCACTTAGTCTTTCTTTCTTTCACACTTCTTCCAGAAACTATAGAGACCTTTGATTGTATACTTTAGAGTGACCCTTGATATTTTCTTCCCTTGTTAGTGATGGATCCTTTCAAACTTAAGGAGATGATCTTGTTGCCTCCCAACCGATCCTTCTTCGCTTTCACAAATATTGTAGACTTTAGAGTAGTAGTAATGCAACCCTAATTCTTCACATGTGTGAGGGAATACCCTCACAAGAATTATGTTAGAGTTCTCCTTCTAGTTTCGCTTGTATAGCCTTCTTCCACACTTGAGAAAGAGACCTTATACGCCTAATGATCTAGCCCAACCAACAAAATTATATTACTGTTATAGTGGTTATGTTTTGACTACAGGTAGGGCTTATTTTCTTCACACATCTGACTATAACAACCCTTTAAGACTTCAATTTTACTTCCTCCTTTCTTTGCTGCCTTAGAGACCCTTTACTTGTCTTCTTTTTACCCTTTACTTTCCTTCCACCTTCGCTGATTTCATAGGTTATGAAGGCGCTCTCTTTAGAGGAGTGGACAACATCTATATATAGAGGATTGTCCCTCCTTTAGGATGACTTGTGGGCCGACTTGCTGCTTTGAGGCCAAATTGTCTTCCTTTGCTACAATAGGTGCTTTTAATGGCACCATTGCTTCTTTTGATGATGTCTTTGCTAGGAGAAGACTTGACTTTGCTTGGAGGTATTCTCTTGACCCTAACACATAACCATACATGGTGTAACATTCCCTTAAGGCCTTCAACATTTCCTTTTGACTATTTGACTCACCTATAGCACTTAACATGTGCTAGACCTATTTCAGAGAAAGAAACTCATTGATATATATTATAATAATATTTCTTTTCTTGAATAAGTACAAATATCAAAAGTACATTTATGAAGACTAAACCTAGTTACATTTCCTTCAACAACTTCAACAAGTAGTTAAGCATAAACCTTCAAGAAATCCTCAAGTCAAGGCAGCTTCAAGGGTTCCCACTTGGTATGAAGGATAGGGAATCAAATATCTTGAAATATAACTTTGAGAATGACACCAAAACTGGAGGAGACCTAGATGAGACACTAGTGTATAATACTTTCATATTAATTTTGCAAAATCTCACTCCTTGGGAATTTCATACCAAGCCCTAGAGAGGCTGCCTATTCTTGAAGGGACAAAGAATGAGGAGAAGAAAATAAGGTGAAATAATGATGTTTTGTTAAGTGATATGACCATCAAGGATTTCTAGACCAATGCCTGGCCATTGGGAATTCAAGAGTCATGAAAGATTTTAATAAAGGCACTTCGCTCTTCAAGGAGACCTAAAAGCATCTTTGCTTGCTCTAATGAAGCAACTACACAACTCTTCTAGATATTTACACTTCGCTGGCAATTATAAATGGAGTTTCAAGGAATATAAATTGCATTAATTTCCCTATGAACATTCATTTATTCATTATCTATGAGTAACACATGCAAAATTCACAATAGCTTCAATTCTCCACCAAAATTTCATTAATTAGGGCACATTAAAGACCATGAGAAAAATTCCATGTATTAGACATTTATCAAAATTAAGAAATATAGCATTAAACATCACTTACAGGACAACAAAGCATATATCCATCCATCATAATGCCAAAGAGGAGCTCCAAGAGAGAGAGAAAAAATATCCAAACATCAAAATTCATTCAAATTACTCCAAAAACATTCCACAACTGCAAGTTCAAATTCCTCTAAGGCGGTCGAAAATCCAAGTGATGATGATTCAAAATGAGAGTGAGTTTCTCTTATTTATACAATATCTAGTAATTCGAATTCCTAATTAGAAATCCCTTAAAACATGACAAATGATGTGAAGACCCTTGGTTACAAGCCAACCAAGATAGCTTAAACATTAATCATTATTTAATTTATCCTTTAGCACATATAATTGATGTGAAATTCCCTCCAATGCTAGTGTTGAGGCATCATGTGCTAGGCATGAGGGGAAGGGCCTCAAAAATGATTTCCAAGAGGGAGATGCCCTTCAAATGCTACAAAACATCTCTAAACCCCAAGTTGGGCTTAATGGGCTCCAAATGGGCCTTATGGGTCTCCAACTAGATCAAAGATGTCAATAATCCATCCATAAGGGCCATAATGATGATAGAAGCCTTCCCATGTCTCCCTAGGTGAGACAAAACCCCATATGGGCCCTGGATCATATGCCAAGTGTCTAGTACAAGTATGTAGCCGACTAGGCAATGTGGTCCAAATGCATGATCATCTCTGCATGAATGGGGCACGAGCAAGCCAATGTGGAGCTAAAGGATCCCGTGGTGTGGCAATCAATGTATTGCTATGGAGGAGGCCCATGGCTCTCAACACTCACCTTATAAGAGCCATCATGACCCTCCGGAGGGCTTGGATCCCATATAGGGAGGCCAAACCTGAGGCAAGGACCCATATGCAATCCGGTATAATATCCAATGCATCTCCTCACCTTCCAGTACAAAAATTCATAAATGCAATTGAGTAAATATGCTTACAAATCAAGGAACCAAGTGCACACTTCATAGTGGCATGCCCTTCCATAATGGGCTTTAGAATGTACAAGTGTCTCCAGGGAGGTTAATTAAGGATCATATTAGGTGATTTCAACCATTAAGGGAGAGACATGTCCATGGTACATTATTTAAATGGTAGGTGTCATGTAAAATAATGATGGAACATAGTGGGGCAATAGGGGAGGCTTTAAGCCACATGCCATGTTACAAGAGTAGCTATAATGAGGGAAGCCCACACATGGGTGTATAGATGTAGGAGAGATAAATCATGGTACACAAGTTTCCCTGGCCTTTGTTTTTCCACCCTTCTTTATATGACTTTTTCCTTTTATTGATTTTCCTTCCTTTTAACTACTCGGGGCTCCACGGAATGAGAGCATGATGTGTCTGATATAACAATAATTACCCCCTTAAGGTTGGGTAGTTCATCACCCACCAGGGGTTGGGACAAGCATGGGTTCCTTAATGATGCAGGGGGCTAATATAGGGGCCCTAGGAACTAGGGTGATGACCACAATGATAAGGGGTAGAGCTCATGTTTGGCTTTTTCCCATGTTCTAAATTTTTATGTCTCAACCATCTTTTGCATTTTATGGTACATTTCCTATTGCGAGTGGATAAATTGTGTTTTTAACTTTATTTTTAGCTGCATCAACCTCCAGGGCATCGTTCCAGGTGTTGAAGAAAATGTAACTAAGTTCGGTTTTCATTATGACTTGTAATTATATATTATGTAAAAGAAGAAAAATTGTTATTCCTTGCATCATGGGTTTCATGAGCAAGATGTGTTTACCATGGGTAAAAGAATTCTTCTTGATGTCTTTAGGATTTTATGTCTCATCATAAGTATTATAAAAGTCATAAGGTGAAAGGATTACGCTCCAAGAGCAAGTGTCACTATCCTTGTGCAAGTCGGCTCTACAAAAAGACAATGATCTCCTTGATGATATGTCGGCCTAGCGTTAAGGCACTCAAGTCGGCTTAATGTACAATAGCTGATCGATATATATAAGGAGAAACGTTGATCAATAAACGAGTCTTCGAATAAATTGATAATACAGTCAACATATATATCATGTCAAGATCTTGGAAGTCTATATAGAACTCTCAGAGATATATATCCGCACACAGTGATAGCTCTCGGAAGTCTATATAAAACTCTCAGAAGTATATATATCCACACACAGTGATAACTCTCAGAAGTGAAAACATTACTCTCGAAGACGTACATATCTGATATATCTATAATCTAAATAAATATTATATATATATATAATAATATATATATATATATATATATATATATATAATATAAATTATATATATATCTATATATATTATATATATAATGACTACTTTTCGGTATAGCTCTTGGTGGTGACTTGTCTGACCATTATCATAAACAAAAAGCATAAAGGAATGTTTCATGAACGAAGTAATCTATTCCTAAGCAGAGAATTGTGGCAGCTGAGAAAGAAGGAACCGATGACTGTGACTAAGAACTGAAGGAGAACATTAATATCAAGTCTATAGACTATGGATTATAGGCCAACCAGTGCATAAGAGATAAGAACTGAAGGAGAACATTAATATCAAGTCTATAGACTATGGATTATAGGCCAACCAGTGCATAAGAGACCAAGAACTGAAGGAGTACAGTGATATCAAGTAGATAAACTATGGATTATAGGCCAACCAATGTAGAGGATAGTGACAAACATTTTGGAGGTAATCGCGTGTCAATTTTGTTGAGGGTCTTGGTATTCATCATGTAAATATCTATAAGAAGAGATTCAAGGCTTTTAATCTCAAGAGGAGAGGTTTTGCCCTGGCTTGAAGCCAACATTTCATGTACGTGTACTTTGTTGTTTTTATTGTTTTGATAACTATTTAATGATTAAAGAACAAGCAAACACAAAGAAGTTAACTCAAGAAAATAAAATGCATTACAAGCAGTTGTCAATGATGGAATAATAATTTTCCCTAGATTCTTCAACACCAGGCTCAATCCAAACTGTGGACAAGGGGAGGGGGATGTTCATTTTTGGGTAGCATCAGAGGTGCTCTAGCTCCAAAATTTTGTGGAGGGTTTAGAACTCATGAGATCTCCAAGACCTAGAAATTGTTTGTTGAAATTCCACCGGAATAGTATTTTATTAAAATAATTAATATTTTTAATGGGGTTCCTAAGTCTAAACTTAGGAAAATTAAAATATTAATGAGTATTAATGAAAATATGGGTGAGAAGCTTCTATGAGATGATGATCAAATCTAATTTTACCTTAGATGCTGGTTAGATATTAGATCATGACCATTGATATCTCAACATGAAAAGTATAAAGCAAGACTTGAGAATCATTTGGAGACACATCGTGAAAATACTTAGTAACCCAAGGGAAATCGATTCTCAAGGAGTAAGAGTTCGATTTCAAAGGGAGAGTTGCAGGGTGAAGGAAGAGGAGGATATCAACATTAGTCAGAGACCGAGGAGGAGGGGATGCAGTGCATCAAAGGGATAGCGCAAAGGGTCAGATCAAAGAGGCAGCACAACAAGGGACGCAACCCTCACGCAGAGATGATGCAGAGGTGATGCAATGAAGGTTGAAGGGTCTCTTGGGTGTCATAATTTCTCTAAAGGATGGAGGAAAATTATCTCAGGTGTTTTATCATAGGTTTCTCTATGTTCTGCAAATCATTCCTTGTAAATAAATTGTTGCTGAAGAATAATAAATAAACCCACATCTACTCCACCGGTTTTCCTGCATTGGGTTTTTTCGAGGACTACTGTCCAAAAATCACTGTGTTGATGTGATTGATTCTTGTGCTTGTATTTCACTATTATTTTCTCTATGCTATTATGTGACAACTGCAGTTACTTTGATGTTTACTGAAGGGTTTTGTAAATAACTTATTTTGGAAAATAAGTAGGATAAATAAATCAGTTAATGCAGTAGAATTTTGTGTTAGAAATTTTCACATGGTATCAGAGCAGAGATCGGGCAAAAAAATTAGAGAATCTACAATGAGTCGTGAGCATGATGCTGGAGCAAGAACTCAAAAGGACTCACATATTTATCCCGAGAAAGAGGAAAGCACGAAGAATATAATGGATCATGATAATTTTGTGTTAACTTCCAGATTGGAAGAAGATGTTGCTTGCTTGGCAAGTTCTGCTTTCTCTGAGGTTTGGTATATTGATAGTGGAGCTTCTGCGCACATGATAGGAATACAAGAATGTTTATCGAGCTATAAAGAAGAATATATGAACTACCAAATCACCATGGGAAATAAGTCAAAATGTACCTCGATAGGAAGAGGTACTGTAGTATTTCAAACAGAAACAGGGGATTAGCTTCGAGCTACCAATGTGTTGCATGTGCCTGTATTGGGGGATGAACTTACTATCTATAGGGCTATGATGTTTACTTCATTGGGAATAAAGTATATGTCAAACATCCGAGTTGGAAGAAGAAGGCCAAATTAGAGTGAGAGGTAATAGACTGTATAAGTTACAACTAGAATCTCGAATGGCACTTATAGGCAGTAGTGGTGAAAAAGATTTGAACGAACTATGGAACAGAAGGATGGAGTACTTACACCATGGGTCTCTAAAAATTCTTAGAAGAATCGTCACAGGAGTTCCAGAATTAATTACCAAACAAGACGATGTATGCAGAGGTTGCGTACTGGACAAGTATGTCAAAGCGACTTATTCTAGAAGTAACAGTAGGGAAAAGAGTGTTCTGGGATTGATACACTCAGATATCTGAGGACCCATGTCCACAAAATATCTTAGTGGTGCTGAATATTTCATCATCTTCATTAATGACCATTCCAAGAAGACTTGGATCTACTTTCTAAAAACCAAGGATGAGGTTTTTGATCGATTCAAAGAGTTTAAAGCTCTGGTTGAGAATCTGACGGGGAAGAGGATTAAAGTGTTGCGCTTAGACAATGGTGGAGAATATATTGATAAGGACTTCACTGATTTATGTGCAAGGGAAGACATCAGAAGAGAATGGACAACTCCATATAATCCGGAGCATAATGGAATAGCAGAGAGGGAGAACATAACTATTGTTGAAGCTGTTAATTTCGGGTAGCATCGAATGTGCTCTAGCCATGAAAATTGGTGGAGAGACTAAAGCACATGAGATATCGAAGACCCAGAAATGGTTTGGACAGATTATACCTGGTTTGGGAGATATTAAAATAATGAATTTTTTTAATGGAGTTTTGTTGTGCCTATCAACAACCCCCCATTTATTTATGTTAGTAATAACATTAATAAATGGGAACCCTTCAAATAAAATCAAACCTTAGCATCTAGTCATGCCTTTTATTTTAGAATAAAATAAGATGTCAAAGCGGAACTTGTTAAAACATGGAAATTTACCTTTTCATACTTTAGGCGCATAAAGTTTCACAAACGAAAAGTTTCTTAAATAAGCGCCACATGATAAAAAGCCTAAGAATAACTTTATACCCGCAAAGTCGTGAATACTAAAATAAACCTTGAAAAGACCCACTTTAAGAAGATTATTCTCGCATCGCAAAAACAATTACGACGGGCCTTCCTTATAAAAGTTACCCCTTGAAAATGTGATCCGTGAAATGCGAAATCATAAAATCCTATAACCTTATCGCATCACAGTTTCAAACACACGACGCTACTTGATAAAGCATAAGCAAATATTGCAAAATGCGATAGTATCTTGCAAATCTCATATTGTAGCAACTCATGTGGCAGTGGATTTTAATGAAAACAAGTTTTGCGATATAGCGATCTGCGATATTGCGAAGCAAATCACAAAAATTGCTTTTATCGCAACCCAAAGGGCTCATGGTTCTAGAAGAGTACTTCCTGAATTTCGATGTGAAGTTATGAACATTGAAGTTAAGCATAACAGTTCATTAATGGACATTTATTAAAAGAAAAATTATGATCAGTTGTGAAGGACCATTTCATGCAAATTGATATCTTTTGATATGATTTAGAATTAAAGACCCTCCATCACCTCATTTTCGTCCTTCTATTGATTATTTCTGCATTCACTATCATTTTTATCATATTTTGCTCTCTTCTTGCAACTTTCAGGAGGAACACATAGAGCAGGCCATCTGAAGAAATGGTGAAGAAAAAAAAGGCACCCGCTTTTGAGAAGTCAGAAATGAGCCCACTATTCATAGACACTAATTATAATTGAGATGCAGGGACATCCACATGGGAAACTATGTATTAGCTTTTAGAGGAGGAACAACCGAGAATTATGGAAACAAAAGTTACAATGGTCAGATGCGGTTCTTCTGATACGTCCCTGACTGAACTTGCATGCTCATTCTTGCACCACATTGCTACAAGACCAAAGATACTCCCTTATACCGACATGGTTAAGTGGATTATAGATTATGCAGACATATTGGTCAGAGAATTCAAGACGGCAAGCTAGGAAGTCATGGGGTCGCTTACTCCCGACAACCTGAGACTCATGTACCATATACTAGAGCCCCACCATCTACAACAAGCAGTTTGTTGAGAAGTTCTCCAAGGAAAATGAAGACTTGGCAAAAGCACAAAGAATTGTTCTAACAATGAGGAAAGACTGAAGAAAGATAAAAACGGTATGTACACCACTGATTCTCTTAATTCTCCTTTCTGTTTTGCTGCCGCTATGCTATGTAGATTGTTTAGTAAACCAGAAACCAAAATTTTTTCATTAGAATGGTTACCCCTAGTAGATGCAGCTGTCAATGCTACAATAATGAATTGGGCTCAAATACTGTCAGATAACTTAGCCACTGCAATTTTAGAATATAGAAGAGAAAGAATTATTGCCTCAAGGGTTTACCCTCCATTTTTCATGAGCGCTTACGTTATGGACGCTATTTTTTTTGGTTCCAAATTCCCTATTATGGGATGGAAGTGGACTGCTCAAAATCCACTTCCCATTCAAATTTATCACAAAGTCATGTGGGAATCTAATTTCGTGCCACAGTTCTTCAAAATTTGTCACAGAGCTATGCTTCCGATACACAAAAAGATTTACAACCGTGATGCCCCCAGGTTTTTCCAAGAAGCCGAGGTGGATATTATCCCTGTAGCTAGATGGTTCGAGGAAGAATTGTTTACATAGATCAGAGTGTTCGGTAGTATTGCCTCACCGCATGTTCTACCTTTTTATGTCCTATGCGAACTGATGGCTAGGGAGATAGCCTATCAGACATGCGACGAGGGAGGAATGAGAAAAATATTGAAATATTCCAAGAAGGCCATTTGGCCTCAATTTCCTGTAACATGCGGAGTTTTTGCATTGCATGACTTAGGGCATGCCTTCAAAGAAGTTGACAATGTATTATCTTTACAATTACCCAAGTTCCCAGGAAGGCAAGATGATCCCTTTGGTATTGTAAAAGATTTTAACACAATGGTTAAAATAAGAGTATTTACCCATGAGAAAGATCCCTTTGATGATGTTTTCCTGTAGAAAAACACCTTCAAAGAGGTGCAGCATATGGCACAAATTATTTTTGACCAAGAAGGTCTCCAAACTTTTGATAATTACAAAAAATAGGTTATTTAAGGTCCCATTTGACCAATTACTCATTGAACCAATAAGAGATCCTAATCCCAGCATAAGCATAAGTGGAGATTCAAAAGAAAAGTCCAAAACAAGTTCTGGAAATGAATCTGCAGAAAAGTCCGATGATCAATCTGAAAAAGCATAAGAGAATGAACACAACAAGAGTGGGGAGTCAATAAAAGACACAACCCAGTCCACAACAATGTCTAATCAACAAACTTCTTTTGTAAAACAAGTTAAGACCTCAACTCCCATTACGAAGCAAGAAAAACCGCCTATAATTGATTTAGGAGAATGGGAAAGTTTAAATAAGATACTTAACATCGAGGAACAAAACACAGAGCCACCAACAAACCCACAAGAGACGACCGCATAAATGGTAATAGAAAGAGCTATTAGCAATCAAGAAACAGAGCATATTCCTTATTGCTCCCACATCTGAGATTGTATTGAAAGTATAGGAAATTCCTCCTCTAGATTTATTCTATAGCCCTCAACATAAAGCCGTCGTTAGAAGACAAAGAAAGAAAAGAAAGTTGAATTTTGTGCTCACTCCTGAGGATGAACCTCTGGATGTCCTCTGGAAAGACCCATCTACAGATCCATCGGCTAATCTCACTAGGCTCTCACAAGTAGCAGGTGCATATGCTTCAACAACCATTTGATAAGGTAGTAGAGGTACAACTGCTACTTAAAGAAAAGGAAGATAAAATTTTGTTATTGGAACAATAGTTACAACAAATCAACATCAACCAACAAGTAGAAATGCAGTTGGCAAAACTTCAACAAGATTTTTAGCAAATGCAGTTGACACATCAGTGCAGTTTAGTTGATAAAGAAGCATAGTTACATGCCATAATAGAACTGCATAAAGATTATCCCAAAATTCAACAATTTTTCACAGAGGCACTTGGCCTCGATTCCCAGCTTTTACAACAGAAAGAATTATTATGCCAGAATATTTCGCAGTGGAATTCTCACTACGAAATGAGTGATAAAATAACAAATCAAGTTGTGGAATTACGGCTTGAATATGATTCAATTTTTAAGAAAGTTTCAGACTTCTTAAACTAACCGAATTTCGAAGATGGAAAAAGAGAAGACATGCCCAAAATTGATGAATCGCACAAAGAAATCTTATTTGCGAAATGGGATGCTCGGCTAAAAGAGGCAGAACATGCAATGGAGGATGCGGAAGTAGCAACGAACAATGTCATTGAATGCGTAAATGAAAATCTACACAAGGCTAATTTGGTAGCAGAAACTGCCCCTGGCTTTCTTCCAAAAGCACAACAACTTCAGGCAGTATCGAAGCAAGCAGTGGAGGAAAAGGTAGAGTCAATTAAATAGGTAAATAGGTTGAACTAGGAGTCATACTGGCAGTACCTAGTGAAACCGCATAGCCAATGGATGACCCTTAAGTGTCTGATTACTTCCACCGAGAAAATAATGCCATCGCTCACCAATGTCGTATTTGCAGGACAACTAAAAGCTGAAATTGGCCAATCGACACTTCTTAAACCTATGCTGAATATTTGCAATCTCAAGGACCATATGTAGGACTAATCATAAACATATTTTGTTTTTGTTTTTGTTTATTTTTGCTTAAAATGATGCAGGTCGTTTAAACCTCCTCATATATTTTTGTGATATCTATTTTTAAGTTTCATAGATTATTATTTAAACCCCTCTCATGCATTTAGAGAGGGGTCCAGAGCTTTATCAAAAACATTCTTCAGAACGTGCATATTGCCCCCCACTGAGGAGGTTTTGGTAAAGTTATTAGAACAAGATTTATGTTCTACTTGAGTTTAACATCTTCTACTGAATTTGTACTTTTGTACTCTTAGTTGATGTTAAGTGATTTGAAGATAGATCAATATTGCTGGAGCACATGAGTAGGATGTATTACAAATGGTACTTCTATCTCTTAATGCTTTTTACTTGTGTATCAAGAAATAAATCATTTTCAATTATTTATGTATGAAATTTTAAATTCTTAATTATCATTACTGCACTTTTCTATGATGATGATTTATTCTTTATGCTAAATATATGAATGACTCTTTATGCGATATATTTCTCATATCGTTTTGGCTAACTTTTTACACGAAATGATCATTATTAAATGGATTCTTTTCTTATCGTGATTGAATAATCTTTATTATCAATTACTTTCAGAAATCATTTTAGATCGCATATGTAAATGTTACTCCCTGGATATTCTTAAAGTTAGATGTTTTCTTTGATTATGATAGATTGTATTTGATGGTTAGAAGATAGATTAAGTTTAAAATAAGTATTCACCCCATAAAACCAAGAAAAGAAAAACATCATCCCGTTAGCACAAACATCATAAATAGATTGGAAACTGGTTCCATCATCCCCAGTCGGAGCCACTATTCCAAACGGAAAAGGAGTTGTCCTAAGGTCTAGATCTGGTGGTTATTCCCCTTGTTGGAGTCCAATTTTTTGAGCCTTCAACATATTTGGCGCTAGAAGGAGGGCCTGATTGTGAATGGCAAGTAAATCTACATCTTTACATCATTCTAAGAGTAAAACTCCCTCACCATCACCCTCAACTTCTCATTTGCATTCCAAATCTCTTATCTCTGAACCAGAAGTTGAAAAGAAAAATACAGAGCACATTACTGAAATCCTAAACAAGCCAGATCATTCTTCTCCGGATCCCCCTGAATTACAAAATTTAATCCATAAGTTATAAGGGATTTTAATATCTCAGGAAGAATCTGAGTTATCCCAAGGTAGTGTCACTTCTCACCAAACCCCATCTCAACGACTGACTAGAGCACAAAGAGAAAATCTAGGAATCCCACTAGTTGAGTTTCCTCTACCGAGTCATAGGATAGCTAGGAAAACAACTACAGAATCTCGAAGTGAGGTTCTATCATCATTTTCTTCCACCGTCCCATCCATATCATCACAAGGTCAATCATCCATCCCTCAACTCTAGAGTATGGTTCACACAGGTACGGGAGCAACATCCTCCTCTACCGAATCACCTTCAACTACTTCCACACCTTCTCCTACTCATACCTCGACGATGGTAGGAAATCCACCATCGAGGCCATGGGCTAATCCAGGAGTTGTAAGAATGGCTGCACCTTTGTCTCAATTACTAGCTCATCTTGAGAAATGGTTGCCCAAATTCAATCTTGACAATAAACTATTAGCCGAAGAACACATAAACAATTTTATGCTATCTGTTAATTTGAATGGAGTAACAGAAGAGGAAGCAGTTGTAAGATTATTCCCCTATACTTTACAAGGAGCAGTAGGATCATGGTATTTTTCATTACCATCAAGCTCCATTAATAACTGGGATACATTTCAAGATCAGTTTTGAACAAAATTTGGGGATGATAGGTCTACTGCGACCTTAATAAATCACATCTCCAAAAGGAACCAATTAAAGACTTCAACTCTTGCTTCAATAAATTATTGAACAAAATACCAGCAGCATCTAAGCCTAGCAATGAAGTCCAAAATGAATGGTATATTTCTGCTTTACCTTCAAATTCAGCCATCTTTGTGGACAGAGCTGCCAAGCCAAAATTAGCAGAAAACATGAAAGAGGCAATAGTTGTAGAGAAACGTATCCTAGCCGTACAAAAGAAAAACGATGAAGATGAAAGGAAGTTTAAAAAGGTTTCTTTTAGAGATGATTCTAAGAAGAAACAATCGAGAGACCCTTTCGACTTGGAAGGGCTACAAAAAGTCTTGAAGACCATGTCCAATGAAATGGTTGATATAAAGAAACAAGTAGCATAAACCTCTTCCAAGAAACCTTTTAAATCCGATAAACAAAATCCTCCAATTGATCCAAAACCTCCAAATGCGATAACAAATGCTGAATCAGAAGAAGATGAGGAAGAAGTTTCAAATGAGGAACAAACCGACGATGAAGAAATCGTAGAACCATAAGGAATGTGGGACTTCATTCTTCCAAATGAGGAAGATCAAGAAGCATTACCTGTTGCTATTAGAAGTAGAAGTCAACTCGACCCTCCATAGTCTAGTACAAAACAAAAGAACCCAATTCCACCTCCCAGGGATAAAATCGTAAGTAAAAAATCATCACCAAAGTCTACTCAGATGAACCTAATCCAATCTAATTCGTCATCTTCATCTAAAATGTTTATCGTATCAGATGAAATGGAACACAACATTGTCAAAGACATGAAGAAAACCAGAGCAAACATTACCCTTCACGAGCTTAGTAAGTTAAAACATCAACATAAATTACTTTTGAAAGAACTCAATGCAGTGCCTACTACGCCTCTTCTCGCCGCTGTAATTTTAGAGGCTACTCATGAAATGGGAAGACCTCCAACTAGCATGGAAAATAAAATAGACCCAGCTGACATTTCATTGATTGGTGGAAGATCCAAATCCCACACTCCACCATTTCTCCTTACTTTTGAAGTTTTTAATAAAAATATGCGCAACTGTTTAGTTTATTTCGGTGCATCATCTAGCATTTTACTAAGACAGTTTGCGCGAAGTTAAACACGCAACCTCATAAATCTGCAGTACGAATAGTACATCTAGATCGATCTCAAGTCGAGGTCATCAGTGAAATTAATCAAGTAACCATAAGACTTTCTTCAAATACAAAAGTGTGTCAAGTCATTGATATACTTGTGGATGACATTCCTGAATTTTATGGATTGATCCTTAGTAGGGATTGGTCAGAAAATCTTCATGGTTACTTTGCAACCGACTGGTCTCATATGTGGCTCCCCTACAACGGTAAACCAAATCAGATCAAAGTTGAACGAGAAAAACATCAAAAGTATATAGTGACAAAGTTAGAAGGAGAAAACGAGCCTGTAGCGTATAGCAACAACATAATCAGAAATTATTCTGTTGAGTCATTTTTAGGAAATTTCAATGCTCACACTTCACCTTTTTTGGAAAACTCCCTTTTATCTCAGATAGAAATTTTCTCTCAAACTGACACTTCCAGGTGCATCAATTTTGTAGATAAACAATAAATAAAACTTTGTTTTGGAAATTATTTTTCGATGGTTCTAAATCCAATGATGGAGCAGGAGCAGGTTGTATATTAGTTAGTCCAAAGGGAGAGAAAACCATGTTAGCATGTAGTCTTGAATTCGATTGCACGAACACCGATGAATATGAAGCATTGGTTCAAGGGTTACACAAAGAAATCTGACTTAATATCAAATATCTTCAAGTATTTGGAGACTCTGAGATTGTCATTAGGCAAGTAAGAAATACCATACATTGTCTATCGAGCCATTTGAAACACTATCAATCCTTAGTACAAGACCTAACCTCACACTTTACAACGTTTGATATTTCATCTATTCGAAGACTCCAAAATTCTAGCGCTGATCTTCTTGCTAATGTAGCTTCCAAGCTTATTCCATCAGAAGACTACAACCCTAATAGATTCTCGATTGAATTAATTTTTAGACCCTCTATCCCTGATAACATCACCAACTTGAGAGTCTTCAATAATGACCCTGATATTGTGAATTTTCTTACTTCAGAAGGTTCTTACAATAATCAGATAATTGACAAAGACCAACATGACAAACAACTAGAAAAAGAAAACCACAATAACACTATACCAAAATCCATAGTCAAGTTAGAGGACTTATATGACTTAAAAGGAAGATTTGAATGATCCACCAATTCAAAAATCCAGAGTTCGACTCTGAGATATAAATTAATCAATCTAGGGATAGACATAAAACCACAAAACATCAACCTAGGTCTTGGTCTGACATCTGAAGAAAAATCAGCTTTCATTCAATTGTTGAAACAATACAAGAGTGTCTTTTCCTGGAATTACAATGATCTTAAAACCTATGACACTTCAATTATTCAGCATATGATCTCTGATGAAAAACTTGTTCCACAGAAATTAAGGAAGAGATATCCTAATTTGGAAAGCTAGATTAAATCTGAGTTAAACAAATTACTAAGAGCCAAGATTATTTTTCCTGTCAAACATTCCAGATGGGTCTCCAATCTCGTACCAGTCAGAAAGAAAAATGGTGATATTTTGATTTGTATAGACTTTCGCAACCTCAATAAAGCTTTCCAAAAGGATAATTTCCCACTCCTGCACATGGAACAGATATTACAATCAGTCGCAGGGTCTGAGTTAATGTCCTTTTTAGACGGCTTTTCAAGGTATAATCAAATCTTAGTTCACTTGGATTATCAATTGAAAACTACATTTAGAACAAAATGGGGCACTTATGCTTATCAAAATATGCCATTTGGGCTAATTAATGTTGGTGCCATGTTTCAAAGAGTCATGGACATTGCTTTTAAGGGATTAGTAAACAGGTCAGTGGTAATCTATTTAGACGACATAAAGGTATACTCTAAAAAACATAGCAATCATCTCAGAGACTTAAAACAAATCTTTCAACGTTGTAAAAAATATGGAATCTCGCTTAACCCAAATTATTATTATTATTATTATTTTCGCGTTGAGTGAAGGAAAGATTCTTGGATTCGTAGTATCCAAATCAGGAATCCATATTGACCCAGATAGGATCAAGGAAATTTTTAAGATATCTTTACCCCATAATAAAAAAGCAATGCAGTCTTTCCTTGGTCAGATCAATTTTGTTAAGAGATTCGTCCTTGACTTCTCAAGAATTGTGTCACCTCTCCAAGCTATGATAAAGAAAAAATCTCTCTTCAAATGGGGTCATTTGGAACATGAATTGTTCAACTTGATAAAACAAGCAATTATAAATTCCCCATCTCTAGCGAAACCAAATTTTCCAATCCTTTCACCCTATATACATTCGCCTCTAAAAAATCATATGCTTCCATACTCACACAAGCGAATCAAGATAAAGCCAAAGCCCCAATTGCTTTCTTTAGTTCAAACTTACAAGGCGCTGAATTAAATTACTATGATGTTGAGAAACATGCTTATGCTGTTTTCAAAGCAATTAAACACTCCATACCTTTCCTTCTCAAGACTCACACCAAAAGAATAGTACCATTTCCAGCAGTAAGAAATTTTCTAGTACAATAAGATGTGGGTGAAAAGAGGGCAAATTTGGTCACAACCTTGCAAGAACATGATACTGAAATTAAACCAACAAATATTGTAAAAGGTCAAGGTTTTTGCAGGTTGTTGGCAGAAGCATCACACATTTCAGAATCGCAGTCTCCAGATAGTGAAGTACAAATGTATGAGGCAAGCCTAAACGACTCTGAATCAATGTATGCTGATATCATGTTCTACTTGAAAAATGGATATGCTTCTCCACATTTGAATTACACAAAGAAAAGGGCCCTGAGGCTAAAAGATAAACAATATCAAATTGTCAATGATGTACTATTTAGAATGAATTATGATTATGTTCTCCTTAGATGCCTCGAAAAATTTGAAGCAAAAAAAGTATTGCAGGAACTTCATGATAGGACAACAGGCAGACACTATGCAGGAGATGCAACAACACACAAAATCCTGCGTGCTGGCTACTACTAGCCAACTCTATTTAAAGATGCACATAATTACGTAAGGAAATGTCAGATTTGCCAAACTGCTGTTGGAAGACAAAAGAAATCATCTTTGCCATTACAACTGGTCAACATTGATCAACCATTTGAACGATGGGGATTAGATATAATAAGTGAGATCATTCCTCATTCTTCTAAACAACATAAATACATTCTTACAACTACTAACTACTTTACCAAATGGGTAGAAGCAGTTCCACTCAAGACAATCAACTCTGCGAATATCATTGAATTTATAGATCAATTTATCATCATCAGGTTTGGCTTACCTTTTACCTTAATGTTTGATAATACATCATATTTATCAGGCAATCCCATGACAGAATTTGCTCTCAAAAGAGGTTTTAAACTCAAATATTCTGCTAATTATTATTCACAAGGAAATGGGTTAGCCAAATCAACAAACAAAAACCTTATTAGAATTATTAAATGGACTATTGATCAAAATCAAAGAAACTGGCATAAGTCTTTAGTGTATGCTCTCTGGGTAGATCGAATAACTCAGAAAACCTCCATCGACACTTCTCCTTTTAATTTAGTTTATGGGAAAGAAGTGGTCTTACCAACAAATCTAGCTATTCCTTCACTAGCCTTAGTCCAATTCATCGGAGAAATTCCTTCCTCATCTATGCAATTAAGACAATTGCAAATCCTTAAACTGGAAGAGGAACGAGAAAAGGCCAGAATTACCCACGCACATCATCAAAAATTAGTGAAAGCCTCTTTTGATTCAAACTCAGTGTTTAGAAAATATTTTCAACTTGGAGACTTAGTATTAAAATGGGATAAAGCCCATGAAGAGAAAGGCAAGCATACTAAATTCTAACGGATGTGGCTTGGGCCATTCCAAATTGTCGAACTCATTGGCCCATCAACTTTCATGTTACAAGATTTAGCAGGGAAAATGGAATCTTTACCTGTTAATGGACAGATCATAAAGAAATATTTTCCATAGAAGATGATCTTTTCTATTTTTCTGTAGATTATAGTTTTTAGTTAAGATTTCTTTTGATAATAAAATAGGTTGAGAATGTTCACTTTTGGTTTCACGAAAAGAATAGTGTCTCATTTCAAATTTATTTATTTATTTATTTTTATTTATTTTATTTATTTTATTTCAATTATGTTATTTTTTTTTGTTCGCTTGTATAAGTAGGAGTGGTTATGAAAATTAATCTCCATTAATGAAACATATGGTTAAGTGCTATTATTTCAAAAATTTTTGCTTGTTCTTCTATTTCAACTATCTAAATTTTGGTTAGAATCAACCTTAGGAAGAAGTTTTCCTTACATCAGTCAGAAAAGGTATCAATTACAAAGAAAAGACTCTCTGTGGAAAAGATATTTTAAAACTCTACAATTGTCATCCAGGAGAATTATTAAGGAACCAACAACTCCCCCCCCCCACTCAAGGAATTTGCAAGATTCAAGGAGTAATCCAATTATACACTTTAAACTTAAAGAATAAGAAGTCTCATCAAGAGCTGACTTATCATGATCATAAAGATTATAACTAACTGACATTGTCATAGTGAATATCAAAACAGGGAAATGGCTCAAGATTGTTTCAATCAAAAGACAAGGGGTTTCATCAAGAGCCATCTTGTTTAGTTAAGTTACAAATCAAGTGAATGGCACTATCAATTTTGGCCACCAAACCAAGACATTGTTCTTTAAGAAATAAAAGAGAAATAAGAAAAGAAAAATAAATAAGTATATATGAGGATTTATCTTTTAAAATTGCATTCTTCTTAAGTGGGACACTAGATCATTGTTGGGTAACAGGTAACTTTGTCGAGGCCATGAACGCCTGCTGGCAGCAGAGGCTCTACCTACAACAAATGAGTACACCAAAACTAATCTAAAGAGATGTTTTTGTTTTATCTTTTCAACGAAGTAATGACTGATGTGAGTAAAATGACTAACTCTGAGAAGAAGATAATCAAAATGAAGATAGTTAGAACAAGATGTTGTTATTAATAAATAGCACTATTTACCTTATATTTCGTACAAATGTAGTTTCATTTTCAAAATCATCTCTATTTTGGAAGTTTTAGAAAATTCAAAAAACTCTCAGAGATAACTGGTTCTTCCAAGTGAATTGCCAATTTTTGTGCCCATCAACAACCCCCCATTTATTTATGTTGGTAATAACATTAATAAATGGGGACCCTTCAAATAAAATCAAACCTTAACATCTAGTCATGCCTTTTATTTTAGAATAAAATAAGATGTCAAAGCGGAACTTGCTAAAACATGGAAATTTATCTTTTCATACTTTAGGCGCATAAAGCTTCACAAATGAAAAATTTCTTAAATAAGCGCCACATGATAAAAAGCCTAAGAATAACTTTATACCCGCAAAGTCATGAATATTAAAATAAACCTTGAAAATACCCGCTTTAAGAATATTATTCTCGCATTGCAAAAACAATTACGGCGGGCCTCCCTTATAAAAGTTATCCCTTGAAAATGCCATCCGCGAAATACGAAATCATAAAATCCTATAACCTTATCACATCGCAGTTTCAAACACGTGGCATTACTTGATAAAGCATAAGAAAATATTGTGAAATGCAATAGCATATCGCAAATTGCATATCGCAGCAACTCATGTGGCGGTGGATTTTAACGAAAACAAGCTTTGCGATATAGCGATCAACGATATTGCGAAGCAAATAAAAAAATTGCTTTTATCACAACCCAAAGGGCTCACGGTTCTAGAGGAGTACTTCCCGACTTTCAATGTGAAGTTATGAACATTAAAGTTAAGCATAATGGTTTATTAATGGATATTTATTAAAAGAACGATTATGATCAGTTGTGAAGGACCATTTGATGCAAGTTGATATCTTTTGATATGATTTAGAATTAAAGACCCTCCATCACCTTATTTTTGTCCTTCTATTGATTATTTCTGCATTCACTATCATTTTTATCATATTTTCTCTCTGCTTGCAACTTTTAGGAGGAACACATAGAGTAGGCCATTCCAAGAAATGGTGAAGAAAGGAAAGGCACTGGCTTCTGAGAAGTTAGAAATGACCCCATTATTCACAAACACTACCTATAATCGAGATGCAAGGACATCCACATGGGAAACTATGTATTAGCTGTTAGAGGAGGAACAACCGAGAATTATGGAAACAAAAGTTACAACGGACGGACGCGATTCTTCTGATGCATCCCTGACTGAACTTGCATGCTCATTCTTGCACCACATTGTTGCAAGACCAAAGATACTCCCTTATACTGACATGGTTAAGTGGATTATAGATGATGCGAACATATCAGACAGAGAATTCAAGACGGCAAGCCAGGAAGTCATGGGGTCATTTACTCCCAACAACTTGAGACTCATGTACCATCTACCAATGCCCCAGGCCATCTACAATAAGCAATTTTTCGAGAAGTTCGCTAAGGAAAATGAAGACTTGGCAAAATGCACAAAGAATTGGTCTAACAATGAGGAAAGATTGAAGAAAGATAAAAATAATATGTACGCCACTTGTTCTCTTAGTTCTCCTTTTAGTTTTGCTGCCGCTATGTTATGTACACTGTTTGGTAAACCAGACACCAACAAATTTTCATCAGAATGGTTACCCCTAGTAGATGCAGTTGTTAATGCTACAATAGTGAATTGGGCTCAAATCCTGTCAGTTAACTTAGCCACTGCAATTTTAGAATATAGAAGAAAAAAAGTATTGCCTCAAGGGTTTACCCTCCATTTTTCATGAGCGCCTATGTTATGGGCGCTATTTGTTTTTTTTCCAAATTCCCTATTATGGGATGGAAGTGGATTGCTCAGAATCCACTTCCCATTCAAATCTATCACAAAGTCATGTGGGAATCTAATTTCATGCCACATTTCTTTAAAATTTGTCACGGAGTTATGCTTTCGATACACAGAAATATTTACAACCATGATGTCCCTAGGTTTTCCCAAGAAGCCGAGGTGGACATTCTCCCCGTAGCCAGATGGTTCGAGGAAGAATTATTTACATATATGAGAGTGTTCGGTAGTATTGCCTCACCGCATGCTCTACCTTTTTATGTCCCAGACAAACTGATGGCTAGGGAGATAGCTTATCAGACATGCGGCGAGGGAGGAATGAAAAAAATACTGAAAGATTCCAAGAAGGCCATTTGGCCTCAATTTCTTGTAACATGCGGAGTTTTTGCATTGCATGACTTAGAGCATGCCTTCAAAGAAGTTGACAATGTATTATCTTTACAATTACCCAAGTTCCTGGGAAGGGAATATGATCCCTTTGGTATCGTAAAAGATTTTAACACAATGGTTAAAATAAGAGTATTTACCCATGAGAAAGATCCCTTTGATGATGTTTTCCTGTAGAAAAACACCTTCAAAGAGGTGCAACATATGGCACAAATTATTTTTGACCAAGAAGGTCTCCAAACATTTGATAATTACAGAAAACAGAGGTAATTTAAGGTCCCATTGGACCAATTACTCATTGAACCAATAAGAGATCCTACTCCCAACGTAAGCATAAGTGGAGATTCAAAAGAAAAGTCCAAAACAAGTTCTGGAAATGAATCCGTAGAAAAGTCCGGCGATAAATCTGAAAAAGCATCAAAGAATGAACACAGCAAGAGTGAGGAGTCAATAAAAGACACAGCCTAGTCCACAACAAAGTCTAATCAACAAAATTCGTTTGTAAAACAAGCTGAGACCTCAACTCCCATTACAAAGCAAGAAAAGCCACTTATAATTGATTTAGAAGGAGAATGGGAAAGTTTTAATAAGATACCTAGTGCAGAGGAACAAAACGCAGAGCCACGAACAAACCCACAAGAGACGACTGCAGAAATGGTAATAGAAAGAGTTGTTAGCACTTAAGAAATGAAGCATATTCCTATTGCTCCCACATCTGAGATTGTATTGAGAGTAGAGGAAATTCCTCCTCTAGATGTATTCTACAGCCCTCAACATAAATTCGTCATTAGAAGACAAAGAAAGAAAAGAAAGTTGGATTATGTACTTACTCCTGAGGATGAACCTCTTGATGTCCTCTGGAAAGACCCATCTACAAATCCATCGACTAATCTCACTAGGCTCTCATAGGTCGCAGGCGCATATGCTTTAGAAACCATTGACAAGGCAGCAGAGTTACAATTGCTGCTTAAAGGAAAGGAAGATAATTTTTTTTTATTGGAACAATAGTTACAGCAGATCAACATCAACCAACAAGCAGAAATGCAATTGGCAAAACTTCAACAAGATTTTCAGCAAATGCAGTTGACACATCAGAGCAGTTTAGCTAATAAAGAAGCACAGTTACATGTCATAACAGAACTACATAAAGATGATCCCAAAATTGAACAGTTTGTCACAGAGGCACTTGGCCTCAATTGCCAGCTTTTACAACAGAAATAATTATTATGCCAGAAGATTTCGCAGTGGAATTCTCACTGCTAAATGAACGATAACATAATAAATCAAGTTGTGGAATTACGACTTGAATATGACCCAATTTTTAAGAAAGTTTTATACTTTTTAAACTGACAAAAATCCGAAGATGGGAAAAGAGCAGACATGCCCAAAATTGATGAATCACACAAAGAAATCTTATTTGCGAAATGGGATGCTCGGCTAAGAGAGGCAGAACAGGCAATGGAGGATGCTACAGTAGCAGTGAACAATGTTATCGAATGTGTAAATGAAAATCTACACAAGTCTAATTTGGTAGTAGAAACCACCCCTTGCTTTCCTCCAAAAGCATAACAACTTTAGGCAATATGGAAACAAGCAGCGGAGAAAAGGGCAGAGGCAATTAAACAGGGAAACAAGTTGAACTAGGAGGCATACTGACAGTACTTGGCAAAACCACACAGCCAATGGATGACCCTTAAGTCCCTGATTACTTCCGTCGAGAAAATAGTGCCAGCGCTCACCAATGCCATATTTGCAGGACAACTAAAAGCTGAAATCGACCAACTGACACTTCTTAAACCTGTGCTGAATATTTGTGATCTCAAGGAGCAGATGCAGGACTAATCATAGACATATTTTGTTTTTGTTTTTGTTTATTTTCGCTTAAAATGAGGCAGGTTGTTTAAACCTCCTCATCTATTTTTGTAATATCTATTTTTAAGTTTCATAGATTATTATTAGTATTTAAACCCCTCTCATGCATTTAGAGAGGGGTCTAGAGTTTTATAAAAAAACATTATTCGGAATGTGCATCTTGCCCCCCACTGAGGAGATTTTGGTAAAATTAATGGAACGAGATTTATTTTCTACTTGAGTTTAGCATCTTCTACTGGATTTGCACTTTTGTACTCTTAGTTGATGTTAAGTGATTTGAAGATATATCAATATTGCTGGAGCACATGAGTATGACGTATTATAAATGGTACTTCTATCTCTTAATGCTTTTTACTTGAGTATCAAGCAATAAATTATTTTTAGTTATTTATGTATGAAAGTTTAAATTCTTAGTTATCATTATTGCACTTTTGTATGATGATGATTTATTTTTTATGCTGAATATATGAATGAATTTTTATGCGATATATTTCTCATATCGTTTCGGCTAACTTTTTATATGAAACGATCATTATTAAATGGATTCTTTTCTTATTGTGATTGAATGATCTTTATTATCAATTACTTTCAGAAATAATTTTAGATTGCATATGTAAGTGTTACTCCCAAGATATTCTTAAAATTAGATGTTTTCTTTGATTATGATAGATTGTATGTGATAGTTAGAAGATAGATTAAATTTAGAATAATTATTTACCACATAAAACCAAGAAAGAAAAACATCATCCCGTTAACACAAACATCATAAATAGATTTGGAAACTGGTCCCATCATCCCCAGTCGAAGCCACTATTCCAAACGGAAAAGGAGTTGTCCTAAGGTCCAGACTGGGTGGTTATCCCCCTTGTTGGAGTTCCGATTTTTTGAGCCTTCAACATATTTGGCGCTAGAAGGAGGGCTTGCCTATGAATGGCAAGTAAATCTACATCTTCACGCCATTCTAAGAGTAAAAACCCGTCACCATAACCCTCAACTTCTCGTTTGCATTCCAAATCTCTTATATCTTAACCAAAAGTTGAAAAGAAAAATACAGAGCACATTACTGAAATCCCAAACAAGCCAGATCATTCTTCTTCAGATCCCCCTGAATTACAAACTTTAATCCATAAGTTACAAGGGATTTCAATATCTCAAGAAGAATCTGAGTTATCCCAAGGTAGTGTCACTTCTCACCAAACCCCATCTCAACGATTGACTAGAGCACAAAGCGAAAAGCTAGGAATCCCACCAGTTGAGTTTCCTCTACCAAGTCGTAAGAAAGCTAGGAAAACACCCGCAGAATCTGAAAGTGAGGTTCTATCATCATTTTCTTCCACTGTCCCATCCATATCATCACAAGGTCAATCATCCATCCCTCAACTTTAGGTCGTGGTTCACACAGGTACATGAGCAACATCCTCCTCTACCCAATCACCTTCAACTACTACCACACTTTCCTACTCATACCCCGATGATGGCAGGAAATCCACCACCGAGGCCATGGGCTAATCCAGGAGCTATAAGAATGGCTACACCGTTGTCTCAATTACTAGCTCATCTTGAGAAATGGTTGCCCAAATTCAATCCTGACAATGGCCTATTAACCGAAGAACACATAAACAATTTTTTGCTATCTGTTTATTTGAATGGAGTAATAGAAGAGGACGCAGTTGTAAGATTACCCCCCTATACTTTACAAGGAGCAACAGGATCATGGTATTTTTCATTACCATCAAGCTCCATTAATAACTGGGATACATTTCAAGATCAATTTTTAACAAAATTTGGGGATGATAGGTCTACTGCAACCTTAATAAATGACCTCTCCAATTTAAAGGCCGAACCAAAGGAAAAAATTAAAGACTTCAACTCTCACTTCAACAAATTATTGAACAAAATACCAACAACATCTAAGCCTAGCAATGAAGTCCAAAATGAATGGTATATTTCTGCTTTACCTTCAAATTCAGCCATCTTTGAGGACAGAGTTGCCTAGCCAACATTAGTAGAAAACATGAAAGAGGCAATTTCTGTAGAGAAATGTATCCTAGCCATAGAAAAAAAACGTTGTAGATGAAAGGAAGTCTAAGAAAGTGTCTTTTAAAGATGATTATAAGAAGAAACAATTGAAAGACCCTTTCAACTTGGAAGGGTTACAAAAAGTCTTGAAGACTATGTCCAATGAAATGGTTGATATAAAGAAACAAGTAGCAGAAACCTCTTCCAAGAAAATTTTTAAACCCTATAAACAAAATCCTCCAACTAATCCATAACCTCCAAATGCGATAACAAACGTTGAATCAGAAGGAGATGAGGAAAAAGTTTCAAATGAGGAACAAATCGACGATGAAGAAATCGTAGAACTACAAGGAATGTGGGACTTCATTCTTCCAAATGAGGAAGATCAAGAAGCATTACCTGTTGCTACTAGAAGTAGAATTCAACTCGACCCTCCACAGTCTAGCACAAAACAAAAGAACCCAATTCCACCTCCCAGGGATAAAATCGTAAGTAAAAAGTCCTCACCAAAGTCTACTCAGATGAACCTAATCCAATATGATTCGTCATCTTCATCTAAAACGCTTATCGTGTCAGATGAAATGGAATACAACATTGTCGAAGACATGAAGAAAACTAGAGAAAACATTACTCTTCACAAGCTCAATAAGTTAAAACATCAATAGAAATTACTTTTGAAAGAACTCAATGCAGTGCCTACTATGCCTCTTCCCGTTGTTGTAATTTCACAGGCTACTCATGAAATGGGAAGATCTCCAACTAGCATGGCAAATAAAATCGACCCAACCGACATTGCTCTGATTGGTGGAAGATCCAAATCCCACACTCCGCCATTTCTCCTTACTTTTGAAGTTTTCAATAAAAATATGCACAACTGTCTAGTTGATTCCGGTGCATCATCCAACATTTTACCTAAGATAGTTTGCGTGAATTTAAACGTCCAACCTCAGAAACCTGTAGTACGAATAATACAGCTAGATCGATTTCAAGTTGAGGTCATTGGTGAACTTAATCAAGTAACCATAAGACTTTCGTCAAATCCAAAAGTGTGTCAAGTCATTGATATACTTGTGGCTGAAATTCTTGAATTTTATCGACTAATCCTTAGTAGGGATTGGTCAGAAAAGCTTCTCCTAGTTTGAGCTTTGACCTAATTAGCATTCAACAATCCAACACAAGCTTGTCTAACCTTAACAAATAAAAAACCAAAATCTCTGATACCACTTGATCTGATAATGAGATCTTATATTACTTTTAAGGTATTACAGACTCATGTGCATGGATTTTCCTACATTACTTAGTGCAACGAATCAATAAGATTGTGAATAATGCAGATAGTGAGTAGTAAAGAAGCATAATAAACAAATACACATAAACACAACAATTTAATATGGATTTCACCCAAAACTCTTGGGCTACATCTGTTGGTCTAGCTTTCAGTGGTGGCCTCTCTATTATGTCTTCAAGAGCAGAGTTTTACAAAGTGTGAGCTCAAATTGAGTCTCAACACAACATATGAAAAAAACAAGAGTTTTTATTGAATCCCTCAAGCCTCTCCGAGTACACAGACTCTTGCTTTCACTCTTTGTCTCATTGCTCCTTCCACTGTCTCTGTTAGTCTGCAGCTTTAAAGCCAATCAACGATGTTTGTTCATTTCATCTTCTTGGGTTTCTGGCTCCCGGCCTCTGTCTGCTCAAATCCCCCTTCTGAGTGTTAGCAATCATGGCATATCGTTTTCAGGGGAGATGGCCACCTGTTCTACAACAGAAGAGTCCATCGGGCCTTTGAAATCCCCGAAATAGCCATTCCCTGTTTACACAGGTTGGAGCTCGAGAACACTCCAAGGTGGTAGGGTGGTGCTAGAGTAGCATATTGATGCTAACATGGTGTTGTAATATCCTTCTGGTTGGAGCTAGTAAAACCAAGGTGTTAGAGCATCCTTCTAGTTGGAGCTAGTAAAATTAGGGTGTTGGCACATCCTTTCAATTGGAGCTATTAAAACTATGGGATTAGAGCCTCCTTCCAATCGTTGTTGGAAAATTTTCGAAGTTGTTACTTCCCGTTGATGTAATTTTCAACACATTTATTAAAAGCGTTCGATGTTTTTTCTCCTGTAAGGGTTTCCCCTAAAACTTTCTTGTGTACTATTCATGTGATGTGATGTGTTGTAGATTATTTTATTTGAATTGTGGAAACATTATTTAATGCTTTGAAAATAGTTAGATGTGAAAAATTGATTCACCCCCCTCTTAGTATTTAAAAAAAAATAAATAACTAAAAAAAAATGTATTTTTCAAAAATAAAAATATCAATAAATATGAAAAATAAAAAATTCAAGATAATTTTAGAAAGAAATGAAAAAAACAATAAAATAAATGGAATTTAAAAATTGGGGAAAAATAATAATACATTACAAAAAAACTAAAAAAAAAATAAAATTAAAACAAAAAAAGCTTAAAACTTAGAAAAATATTAAAGATTGAAAAAAAATATATTATTAAGAAAATATATTAAAAAAAACAATTTAGAAAAAATTAAAAGAAAAAACCCCAACGGGGGTGATAACAAATGGGACAAAGGTACAATCTGGGGCATTTAATTCCCCCCCATGTGACAATTAATATGAAGCATTATGTTGTAGAAGCAATTGCGGGTGAGCAGAAATTAAAGGTTCTCGAACAAGCCATGAGTATATTTGTTATTTGGTTTGTTGCTGGTCATGATTGCTGGTTTTAGGGAATGGACTGCGAGATGTCGGTGAGAATTATCTTTCCAGGGGAGTATGGTGGTTATTTGTCATAACCATCCCCTGACCTCTTCTAAGAGAACACAAAGTTGATCTGTAATTTCGGCATTAACGGTTATTCCTCTAACACGGTGGTGGTTCCGGGCATAATTATCTCATACCCTGATTCGTTGTAGCTTGCACAAGTAGTGGAAAAGCTCCTATAGTTGGGGCGTGTTGGATACCAAGTTGGGCGGGCTGCCTTTGTGTCTACTCTCGAGGTCGCCACTCTCTCCATCTTGTGGGTAAAGGCTTCATGCTTAATCTTAATCTCTATTCAAGAATTGTTATTTGATGGGTCTTGTATTGTCAATAAAGAGGTGTCTAGTGTGATCCTGGTGCGTGATGGTGTGCTTGTTGGTGGAGGTAGCGACCCAATTGCAGCTGTTGCTCTTCACCCTGGTAGTTAATTCATCTCTGGAAGACATGCAGGGTGGTGAGTTTGTCGCCTCAAGGGTTTTGTTTTCTTGTGCATGGCCTGGGAACCACCAGAAGCATTGGGGGGCCTGGGGGAGGTCGTGTCTTTGGTCATGGTTTGTAATTGGTGTGGGTGGTCATTGGCCTTGCCCAAATTAGAGGGTGGAAGGTGGTTGTCGTATCAGTAGTGGGCACTCTGATACACATATCACATTTTGTTTTGGATTTTAAATATGCGAGGTTTCCTGGGATGTTCCCAACAAATGGTTAATTACACTGAAGGCTACACATGGGAAATTGATACAGGAGCATCGACCCACCCCAAAATGAATTTTGATTCTAAACGTTTCCGAAAGAGAAGAGTGGCATCCAAAGGCAACATACACAAATTCTTTTGTGCTTTTTGTTAATCTAGGTTGTCATTGATGTCAATATAGAAGTGTTTGTGATGGAAAATTCTTTGATAATGATTGCCCATTGATGCCCATTGATCATAATGCTCATAGTGATGAAAGTTTGATACATGATGATATGATGAGATGGAGGACCCAAGTCAATTGAACAACAATTGAACAATAGGAGGTCAATTAAACAACAATTGAACAACAAATGATGCAGGAGGTCAATTGAATAGCAATTGAACAACAAATGACACAGGAGGTCAATTGAACAACAATTAAACAACAACTGAACAACAATTGCACAAAGAGAATAGAAGCAGTAGATCCGTGAAGCAATAGGAGAAAGAAGCCAAAGAGGAGAAGCCATCGTGAAGCCAAAGAGTAAGATGAAGAGTTTATCGAAAGCCATCAAAGAAACAAGTCATTGGAGCAAGAGAAGCAGGTTAACGCATATGCCCAAGGGTAAGAGTTGTCGAAAGAATAAAGAGCAAACATCAATAACAGAGGAGTAAAAAAGAAAACATCAGAGGAGCCATATCAAAAGTATTGCATGTAATACATGCCCAAGAAGAACCGATAGGAAGAAAACAGTGGAGGAGCATAAACAAAGTTATAGGAGGTCACATGAAGATAAGCCACAAGAGCAACAACTATCAGAAGAGCGAGGGTAGGAGTGTACGAATGTTTTGATCGTGGCTAAAGGCCCGCGCTAAATCCTAGCTGTCGATCTCATTTTCAAACACGTATGTCACAATCAACGGTGGGAGTTAGGCCTGTTTTTAACCTGTGTGCTAGTTGAAGACATGTAGGCTGTAGATTTGATGACCTCGTATATCCAATTGATATCGGGTCATAAAGTGATCGAACGTTAATCTTAAAATGGACCCGAACTTTTATAGATCAAGGATTTATAATCCGTATCGGCTTCGTAAGGGCGGTTAAGCGTCATGCAAGTTCCCCAGCCGATATTGTTGTGAACCATTGGATCTAGGGCTCCTTGATCAAACGGTGGAGGATCAACGATTGGGTTTGTTGATCGAGTGGATCAACAACCATCGGATTAATGATGAGACCAACGATGGATGCATGTGAGAGGAGTCGTCTTAGGAATAACTCTGATTTTATATGAAATTGCAATTGTAGGATTAAAGCAATGACGTGGCATGTGGGGACCGCCAAACATCTATTTTAATTCGGCCTCTCTTCCAAATGAACGTGTCTTTTGAGTATTGGTGAACTCGAAGAGACAGAGGAAGCTGAAGATCAGGAAGCCGAAGGTCGAGTGAGCAAAAAAGGAAGCCAAAGGTCGAGCGAATGAAAGATCAAGAAGTCGAAAGGTCGAGAAGCCAAAGGTCTAGCAGACGATAAAGGTACAAAATAAGCTGAAGATTGAATGAGAAAGGAGCTAGCTATAGGTCCTGTGATGCAGGAAAGTGTTCCCTCTATGGACAGAGGCAACCCCTCTAGCCCTAGAGTGGGTCTAGTCACAAACAAGGACAAATCAACAATAGCTTTCCTTAAACAGTTCAAGTTGGAGGCCTACCTCAACCGGTGGTCGATTGAGTTCCGTTGCGCTACTCCAGCTTCCGCTTCCTTCTCCTCAATGAGTGATCAACTTGAAACAAAGCAAAGGAAATACAACAAAGCACGTAATCCGGCAACAACAATAAACCATTTACTCACAAAGTCAAGAAGTCATGAGCTATCAAGTACATTGCATACAAGACATAGGAAAACATCATTGATTGCATTAATAATGAAATAAGAGTCAGCTTACAACCAAAGTCTTGACGTCACAAGCCTTCTTAGAAGGGTCCAGCCAGCGTGTTCTTCAAGCATTCACTCTTTGGAGATGGATCTCCCAACATACAAGAGCTCTCACTCATAAGTTTTACACAACATTAAGGGCACTTCACAACCTTCCACAAGCTATCAACAATCCCACACTTGCCACACTCACACCAGCTATTTAACAAACTCACAAAACACTAATAGCACTACTCAACTAGCCAACTATCAGAAACTAGAAATGCATAGCAATGGTGAGAGTTTAAATAGGAGAAGGAGTCCCCATGAAAGGTGGAAGAGTGAGCTTATCCCAAAGGAAGGTAGCACAATTGATGGAACTGCCACACCAGGGAGGGAAGGGCGACATAAACTAGGCCAACAACTAGGTCTGGAGTCATCTGGAAGGCCGACTGTTGGAACAAATTCACCCAATCTGGATCATCGCGGGCACAAAACTGATCTTCAGCGCTGACATCGCTAGTGATCAATGCAACTAGTCAGATCATCGCTGAAGAGACCACATAGCCCCGCGCTGGCGCATAAAATCGAGCCATCGCGGGAATCAGATGTACTTCCGCACTGGCAACGCGGTCGAGTTGTTCATGAGCGCCTTTCAGCGCGTCTATTAAGCCCATATCCACGATGAGACAAATAACTTAGGAAAAGTGGGTCAATTGGCAGCATATGAGAGCATTTATCTGTTATGAGCATGTTTGACTTGGACACATGACATAGTGGAAAGCACCGGGAGTGAAGGCGGTGATAAATTACTGCGTAACAGGTTCAACAGGAAAGAAGGAAGCAGTAGGTCCAGTAGGACAGAAGGAAGCCGAAGGTCCAGCAGCATAGAAGGAAGCTGAAGGTCTAGCAGGACAGAAGGAAGCCGAAGGTCTAGCAAGACAGAAGAAAGTTGAAGGTCTAGGAGGACAGAAGGAAGACGAAGGTCACAATAGGAAGAAGGAAGCCAAAAGGGCCAGCGGAAGATGAAGATTTGTTTGACCTCGAACCAACCAAGTAAGGTTTCATCAGTCATTAGTTGAAGGGAGCAGTAGACAACACCAGTGTTGACGCATTTGTGAGTTTGTTCCTTGGAAAGCTTAGTGCAGTTCATTGTAGACACATTGAAGTCATGTGAAGACTATTGTAGATCATGATGGCTATTTGAAATCATCATGAGGTAACTTTGCAGACTCTGTGTGGGAAATACGAAGAGTAGTGAAGACTCCTTCATATGAAGACATGTTGTTATTGATGATGTAGCATGAAGACTACAGTGAAACTGTAGATTGACAGAATTCAGTGATGAAGATTTTGGGTGTAGAGAATTACTATCAAACATACCTAGACAAAATATATCAGTGGGTTGGAGCCCAGAGGGTTGGTGCCCTGAAGATTGGAGCCTCAAAAAAACAAGGTTGGTGCCTTGACAAGATAGGGTTGGATAAAGCAAAGAAACAGGAAGATACCTTGTCAAGTCAACTTGAACAAAGGCACAATAGTTTGAACAAACTTGAAGAAGAGAGTGGTAAGTACAAGGTAGAGGTCTCCTCTCTCAAATCTCAACTACAAGAAGCAAGAAAGTTAGCACAAGGAGCTGAGAAGACAATGGAAGCATTGGCAATCATAGAAGGACATGTTGATGAAACAGAAAAGGAGTAAAACGCCATGATATGTCAACTAAAAGCAAAGGATGGAGAAATCTTCAAATTAAAATCTAACATCAACCTTCTCAAGGCCGAAACACGCAAAGATACAAGGATCAAGGAAGAAATGGAGAGCAGTGTAGCAAAGGAAAATGAAGAAATCTTCAAAATGAAGTCAAATATCATCTCCCTTAAATTAGAAGCAAATGAAGCAATATGTATTAAGGAATAGATTGAGACACAACTTGCTAAGAAGAATAATGATTGCGAAAAATTGGAAGAAGAGATTGTCTCCCTCAGGAAAAAGGTTGAAGAGATGGACAAAACCTTGAAGAGCTCTCAAGCCTTGGATGACATGCTTAGCCATCAAAGGTGTCCATTTGATAAATCAAGTCTCGGGTATACAAGTGAATCCTCAAGCAAGAATAATAATGCTTCAAACAACAAGGATATGAGGAAGTCAGAAAGAAATGTTGATGCTCCCAGTTTCAGCGAAGGTAAAGATAAGAGTCAAGGCGATAATGAAGGAAGTCCGGTTCCAACAAGAAATGCAAATGTTGTCAAGGATGCGAGAAGCAATAATTATCATCAAAGGATCTCAAGGAAGAAAGGCTTCAGAAGTACATCAAGGAAATCTCCATCTCCCAGGTACCAAATTTTATTTCTTGGTTAATGTTATTCTTGTACAAACTTTGGACACATGGCAAAGGTTGTAGGGCTTATAATGATCCCCGTCAATCTCGGAGAAGCAATTTCGCAAGAAGAAGTCATGAATTCTTATTCATGAATAACATAGAATGCTTCAAATGGCACGTAATTGTAACTTGATTTGGGCACCTTCTCAAGCTAGAACCATGCTAGAAAAGAAAGTTACACAAGTATGGAGAAGAAAGCAAATACAATATGAAAATCTCCTGAACCCTCCAACCAACAACACATGTTGTTGACTTGATGAATATATTATTGATATTTCAAGTGTTTGATGATGGGATTCTGCCAAAAAGAGACCATGCATACAGTTAGGGGGAGCTTTTGATTCTTGATCATTATTGCAGAAACTATTCATGAAAGGGTCCTTATGAAATCCTTGTTGAGCTATATTAACAATCATCCTTTCATAAAGATCATTTCTCAAGAGCACTACATTGAAGAACATGAGCTTGTAACCATTCTTGGGACTGTTGTTGAAGATGTTTTCCACTTGATCACTGAGCAAAAATTGGAGCAGTAGAGAAGGCCATCCAATGCTAGAGAAATAGGGCTAATAACTATGTTGTTGGTATTACAGAAGGTGAATGTCTCGACTCAGGGATATAATGTGAGAATAGGTAAACCAAAGACAGTAATAGAGGCTTTGTTTGAAGGGAAAATCAGCTCATAGTTTTCAATTTTGTAGCAGTAACATGAATCTTGATAAAATTCCAAAGTATAAAAAGTGCCAATTGATAGAAGATGATGTGGAAGGAGATATTTATAAGGGCATAATGCTAGAAACTCGGGAGGAGGTGACTCTCAAGGTCGCTTACACTGATTTTGATCAAGGAATTCCTCCCACTTATATCAGAGAGATATCAATTTTACGGATGTTATCCGGCAGCACCTGCAACATAGTCAAGTTGCGAGATGTGGAACATTGTAAGCGTCAAAATGGAAATCTTCGCCTTCATATGGTATTTGACGATATGAAGTCAGATTTTTATTTATTTATCAATAGATATAGGGTGCAATCGCTCACAATACTGCCCCTGGTTATCAAGAAAATTATGTACGAGCTGGTGAAAGGTGTTTCTTCTATGCACGACCATGGTGTCACACACAGAAGCCTGAATCCCAAGACTATATGGATAGAAATGGCGGACGAGGAATTTGTGTCACTGAAGATCACAAGGTTTTGTCTTGGAAGAGCTACCGATTTATCTAGCAAGGATTATACGAACGGGTTAGGGGTGCGTTGGTACAAATCTCCCGAACTGCTCTTGGGTCAAGATACCTACTCTCTTTTTGTTGAAATGTGGAATGTCAGCTGCATTTTTGCTGAATTGTATAGAAGGAAGGCTCTCTTTGTGGGATGGAATGGTTTCGGGATTCTTAAGGAGATCTTTAGCTTACTCAGAACTCCAAATGAAGAAGTTTGGTCGAGAGTTTCACAACTCAGTTATTGGTATCCTTTTCCTCAATGAGAGGCCTGTGATCTCAGAACTGAAGTCCTAGATTTAGATGATGATGCTTTCGATTTGTTATCGAAACTGCTAGTATGTGACCCTTTGAAGAGAATCTCTGCCAAGTGTGCTCTGTTGCATCCTTATTTCTCTGAGTTGAGTAAAGCATAACTACACAATGTTTTGAGAATGTGTCCCTCTCCAACATTTAAAATTTTCATAGGGAAGTTTGTCAACGGGTAGATGCAAAATATAGTTTGAGTGGGTTTCCATTGTTCGAAGGTAATGAATGCTAATTATACAATGTCAATGTAGCAGTTCGACAGAGGGAATCCTTGCACACTCCTTTTCCATTGATGTCAAAGGGGGAGAGAAGAAGAATATTGCCATCAATGACAAAGGGGGAGATTGTTAATCTAGGTTGTCGTTGATGTCAATATACCAGTGTTTGTGATTGCAAATTCTTTAATACATGATTGCCCATTGATGCCCATTGATCATAATGTTCATAGTGATGAAAGTTTGATATATGATGATATGATGAGATGGAGGACCCAAGTCAATTGAACAGGAATTGAACAACAATTGAACAGTAGGAGGTCAATTGAACATCAATTGAACAACAAATGACGCAGGAGGTCAATTGAACATCAATTGAACAACAATTGAACAACAAATGACGCAGGAGGTCAATTAAACAACAATTGAACAACAACTGAACAACAATTGTACAGACAAAATAGAAGCAGTAGATCCGTGAAGCAATAGGAGCAATAAACCAAAGAGGAGAAGCCATTGTGAAGCAAAAGAGTAAGATGAAGAGTTTATCAAAGCTATCAAAGAAGCAAGTCATAAGAGCAAGAGAAGCAGGTTATCGCATATGCCCAAGGGTAAGAGTTATTGAAAAAACAAAGAGCAAACATCGATAACAAAGGAGTAAAGAAGAAAATATCGAAGGAGCCATATCGGAAGTATCGCATGTAATATATGCCCAAGAAGAACCGATAGGAAGAAAATAGCGGAGGAGCATAAACAGAGTTATAAGAGGTCACAGGAAGATAAGCCAAAGGAGCAACAACTATGGGAAGAGCAGGGGTAGGAGTGTACGAATGTTTTGATCGTGGCTGAAGGCCTATGCTAAATCCTAGCCGTCGATCTCATTTTCAAACGCTTACATCACAATCAACGACGGGGGTTAGGCATGTTTTTAACCCATGTGTTAGTTGAAGACCTGCAGGTCGTAGATTTGATGACCTCGTATATCCAATGGATATCTGGTCATAAAGTGATCGGACGTTAATCTCTAAACATACCTGAACTTTTATAGATCAAGGATTTATAATCCTTATCGGCTTCGTAAGGGCGGTTAAGCGTCGCGCAAGTTCCCCGGCCGATATTGTTATGAACCATTGGATCCAGCGCGCCTTGATCAAATGGTGGAGGATCGACGATTGGGTTTGTTGATCGGGTGGATCAACAACCATCAGATTAATGATGAGATCAATGATGGATGCATGCGAGAGGAGTTGTCTTAGGAATAACTCTGATTTTTTATGAAATTGTAATTGTGAGATTAAAGCAATGATGTGGCATGTGGGGACAACCAAACATCTATTGTAATTCGGCCTCTCTTCCAAATGAACGTGTCTTTTGAGTATTGGTGAACTCGAAGAGACAAAGGAAGCCGAAGATTGGGAAGCCGAAGGTCGAGCGAGCAAAGAAGGAAGTTAAAGGTCGAGCGAACGAAAGATTGAGAAGTCAAAAGGTCAAGAAGCCAAAGGTCTAGTGGACGATAAAGGTACAAAAGAAGCCGAAGATCGAGTGAGAAAGGAGTTAGCTGTAGGTCCAGCAGGACAAAGGGAAGCTATAGGTCCAACAGGACAGAAGGAAGTAGAAGGTCCAGCAGGACAAAAGGAAGCTAAAGGTCCAGCAAGACAAAAGGAAGCCAAAGGTCCAATAGGGTAGAAGGAAGCCGAAGGTCACAGTAGGAAGAAGGAAGCCGAAAGGGCCAGATTTGTTTGACCTCGAACTATCCAAGTAAGATTTCATTAGTCATCAGTTGAAGGGCGCAATAGACAATAGTAGACAACACTAGCGTTGAAGTATTTGTGAGTTTGTTCCTTGGAAAGCTTAGTGCAGTTCATTGTAGACACATTGAAGTTGTGTGAAGACTATTGTAGATCATGATGGCTATTTAAAATCATGATGAGGTAACTTTGCAGATTCTGTGTAGGAAAAATGAAGAGTTGTGAAGACTCCTTCATATGAAGATAGGTTGTCATTGATGATGTAGCATGAAGACTATAGTGAAGTTGTAGATTGACAGAATTCAGTGAAGAAGATCTTGGGAGCAGAGAATTACTATCAAACATTTCTAACAAAATATAACAGTGGGTTGGAGCCTAGAGGGTTGGTGCCTTGACAAGATAAGGTTGGAGCCCTTTGGGTTGGTGCCTCAAAATTGGAAGGATTGGTGCTCCTAAACACAAGGTTGGTGCCTTGAGAAGATAGGGTTGGAGCCCTAGAGGTTAGCGCCTTACAAATGACCAAGTTGGTGCTTGGCAATAGATTGGAGCCTTATATAAATTGTACCTGATTTATTGTAAAGATTATATTAATAAAAGCATTTAATCCTATTGTTCATTTTGTGTTCTAAATATAAATGATTTAACTGGTAAAAATAACAATTGAAAAGAAATATTAATTCACCCCCCTCAATATTTCCAATAGTTTTTTGTAAAATGTAAAATGTTTTAAGCGTCTATAAGGCGTACATGGCAAGATTCCTCTTGTTTCTATTAGGGTTTGCTTTGTTTCTTTATATTGGCAGCATGTGACGTCAGGGAGGTGATCAATTAATTGTAAAACCATGACAAGCAGTACCAAGTCTAAAGATGTTGTAATGTGTAATTTTGCTTACCTTTTAATTCCGCCCTAAGAGCCCACAATATGGGATCATGTTTTTTTTTTCTATATAGTTACCTTGTGTGTTTTTATGTGGTATTTAAATGTGCACAAACCCCGTTCCATTGATCTTTTTCATGCCTTGCTAGAGAGGAAACAAGTCTAGAGTGGAACCAGAGGAATGCCATATAATTGGCACATGACTAGGAGCATGGAGGATAGTACCTGAATGTTGCCCATTCTTACAAGGACCGAAGAGGGCACAATGGTTGCCATGAGTAACTTCTTTTAGGTGTTCGAACTTTTATGGGTCACAACACAAAGTTAACATCAAGAAGAGTCCGACTAGGCTTGACCCTTAACTCGGGTGGTACCAAGTTGGGTGGTCGGGCCCCGAACAAGTTGGTTAATGACGAGCAAAATGGAATTTGGCTTACCCCCAATAAAACTTGAAATGCCAACCTTTGACCCCCAAGTGGGATCGTCAGCTGAGCCCAGAGGTATTATGCATTAGAGAGAATTGTGGAACAAGGGGTGAAGTTGAATGTTGTTGTGAGATTTTTTAGCATCATCAGAGCATGGTTTGGGAGGTCTATTGCTACACAAAAAGTGGTGAAATCGTTGCTACCATTTTATAGAGGAGAGTCGAGCTGTCGTGGGCCCATAACCCACAAGTTCATAAGGATTTTGAGTCATTTGAAGGTTGAATATGCAAACCCTAGAATCAACTTGCGAGTACTGTGTGGTAGCTATCTAAAGAAGCATAAAACGCTAGCGAGGACACGTTCATAGGGGTGCAGGTCCTCGGGGCCAAGGCATAACATGCCATGCGAAACACTGAGACTTTGGTAAAGAGGTGGACCAACAACTCGCCAACTCATCAAGGAGAGTAGAATTACCGTCACCCTTTGATTTACTCTGGAAGCACAGATTAATCAAGTTACCACACTGGTGGAGCAACTGCCTCGAGATTGGCATGAGGACCATAACGAGGATTATTATTTTTATGAATGGCCTCCAACAGAACCCATGACATATGATGGATAGGTTGGTCTCACTTTGTCAAGGTCAGAAGAGGATATAGGAAAAGATGGACTCTCTCGAAGGCAGGATGACTCAAATGGAAGCTCACGTTCACAATGCCTTTTTTCCTCCTTCGCGACCTAACAAAGGATCAAATGACTCTACTTCGAGTAATTTAGCTAATCAAGGATGATTTTTGGTTCCATTTTGGTTCTTGGGACTTTATGGTTAGTGTGAGTTATCTGCTTGTGGTATTTAAGTTTCCTTTTGTTGTTCAAAGTATGTTTGCGATTTCTTTTTGGCCAACAAGCCCGATAGAAATGAAACAAAAAGTTTTTGGCAAAAAAACTTCTCACAATGCATCTTTAAAATGATTTAATAGAAACTTTCGACTAACAAAAATAAATAAAGAAAAAAAATTAATCATGAAATAAAAAAAATTTGAAAAAAATGTGTACAATGCATGTAGTGCACAATGCAAAGTGTGTTGGGGTAGGGAGAAGCCGAACATAATCTCTTTACCCATGTTATTTAGTTTTTGTTTTTGTGTTCTTAATTTTTTAAAATATTTTTAACTAAGATATATTTAATTGTATTTCATATTTAAATTATATATATATATTGTTTGCTAGGCAATGTGATTCCTAAGATGATTGGCATGCTTAACCTATGGCTTGAGTAACCACGACCAAAGAGCATCTAATCTATCAAAATCACCCCAAGATTGCATCTGACTTAGGCAACACCAACTCTTAACATGGCTAGAATTTTGCCTTCAGACTTTCGAACCAGTGACCTTTACACCATAAAGTTCCTTAACATAACACCTTGTCACCATATGCTATAGGCCTTGCGATTATTTTTTATTTAAAATTTTATTTATAATTTTTGTAACAAATATATTAATAATTTCTATTTTTTTACAACTATATTAATAATTTCTAAAATAATTTTATTTTATTTTATTTTTAAATTAAAATATTTTATTTTATTTTAAATATTTTATTTTTGTTATCATTTAATATTTTCAAAATTTTCTTTGGTATTTTTTGAACTTTTAAAAGAGAAATTTATTTTGCGACTAGCTACAAGTGCAACTCCATGGACGTAGAGGTGATGTCCAACAACACAAAAGAATGAAAGAAAGAAAGAAATTATTTTAAACGTCCACGAGGCTAAAGATAGCCTATGGAACAGATTGCTTCTTCATCTGCTTGATGTATTTGGCCCTTTTTTTGTGAAGCTTCAAAATAAATGCTCCTAGCTTCTCGACAAACCCCTCGCTAAATAGATTATCCCAAGAGCTAGTTGCCAACATATCTGCATAACTTTCCCTATTGTCTTTGAAGGCCTTACATTCTAAAATGAAATGTTTTTCTATTCCTTTTTTGGAAGAGCAAAAAATGCATACTCTTTCCTCCCACACTTCCTTTGGCCTTTTCCAATGCCCTATTTCACAACGGAGTTGATGAGAATTAGTCCTTAACTGAGCAATACGAATTTTTGCTCTCCAAAAGATATTGACTTCCATGTATGTTTTTGGTTGATGACTATGAGTGAGATTAAACACTTCACTATAATAGTTTTACTTTCTTTCTAGCTCCTTATCCCAAGTACGCTTGTGGAACTTTTCCATAACAAAAGCCTTTATATCTTCGTTGTTTATGGGACACATGTTCAAGCAAATACCCCATTTACTAAACCAATTGTTATTTTGCTATATCCAAGTTTTTTTGCTCTTGCACAATCTATCATTAAAGACAACCTTAAGCCATCTACCCTCTTCCATTTGTTCAATTTTTTTTAAATATCTTATGACTTACACCATAGCAATTGCTTCAATAGGACCAGTCCCTGTTTCACTTAACAAGATATAATAAGGAACTGCACTTTTAATCTTAAATTTGTTTGTAATCAAACGTTTCTGAATAATAATGACACGCTATGTTAGGGAAGACAATTTTGGGCATCTTCCATATGCTCATGTTTTTTCGTTTATTTATTTCTTAATTTTTAAATTATTTTTATGTTTCTCATTAAAATCTATTTAAATTTTTTTAATTTTAAATTTATAATCTTATATTTTTTATCTAATTTTCATTTATTTATTTTTTAATTCTAAAATTTATTTTATTTTTAAAAATATAATAATAATTTTTAAAAAGTATTATTATTACTTAAATTTTGTATTATTTTTAAATTTAATTTTATTTAAATTCTTTTAATCTTTTATTAGCTTTTATTTTTTATTTTGAATGTTTTTTTTGGTATTTTTTTTGAATTTTAAAGGCGAAATTTATCATAGTAGTGTTGACTAGATGCTGCTTTGGTCCAAAAGAATCCGTTAATATAAATTTGAAAATGATTGAATGATACATTTCATCAAGATAGGAATCTTCGCATAATGAAGAAGACTATGATATTACCTTTCTCATCTCACATACAAGATACCTTTAATTTAGCCTCTCATTGGATGTCTCGGCTGTAGTGTCATAATATACAGATGCATTGCATCTTATGGCTGATATTTAATAAAAGAGGATCTTTACACCATCATTTTAAAACATGACCTTCCAAAATTCTTTTGCAACTTCTAGAATGACCCCGCACACCCCACTGCTTCCTTTAACCCAAATACAACTCAAGGTCATGCAAAGAGGTGGTCAGTAGCTTTAATTTGATTGCACCACTTCCTAATCAGATTGACTTCAAGTGCAAGAAACTTCAGCCCAATCACTGCTTGTCCTGATTAGTGGTAGACAACTTTAGGACAAAAGAGATAATGGTATTTGTATTCTTTATCCCTTAAGCATGGAAGTTGAAATTAAGAATTCAGGATATTTGATTTATGTGAACTGCCTACATGGTGGACTGTCATGTTGGCTTATTAGAAATCTGATTCACATGCTGAAATAGCTTCACTGTACCATCTCCACCACATGTAAGGAAGCCATATGGAAAGACTTGGATGTCTGTCACTGCGGCCTGCATCAAAGGAAAACAGCAAAATTATAAAATAATCTTAAAAGTAACATTGTAAAGCAAAAACAGCTAATTAACCTTTGAATCTTTAAATTTCATGAAAACATGCTAAAGCACAGATTGCTTCACTCTCACAGTGGCAACCTTTCTGTCGCTTCACAAATAGGCATATAAAGGCTACAATATATTTGGAACCTGCATGAACCTCATTTTGGGATCAATTCAGTAAAACCTCAGGCAAATCACACATTTTAAAAAATGCAGAATGTTACAAAAAATTTGTTTCAGAATCCAAGCGTGTGCATAGAAATTCTGGATAGGAATTGTACAACTCATAAAATTTATAGATACATTAAGCTGTATGTGTGTGTGAGAGAGAGAGAGTGAGAGATATTACTGTTGATGAAAGATGTGCAATGACAGGATTTCAAAATTAGACATAGAAAAATATCAAGTACCTAATGCATCTCTCCGAAAAGTACAAAGGCAATCATAAAAGCTTGAGTTTATGCTGGAAAGCAAAGTTTAATACAACTATGCTGTAGGAGAAAAGTACAAAGGCAATCATAAAAGCTTGAGTCTATGCTGGAAAGCAAAGTTTAATACAACTATGCTGTAGGAGATGTTTTACCTATAGAGCAGTTCAGTTTGAGAGTTTAGTTCACTGCTGTAGCTTTTTCACTTTCGGGAATTCTAGGGATGTTTCTAAAACCTTGATTTCATTTGCTTTGTGCCATACAATTCCTGTTGCACATTCTCCATGCCAAAACAGATTCTATACATACTCGCCAGACTTGACTAGGGACAAGATTCATTTTGCCTAGTGAGTCAAACTTAACTCGGGACAAGACTCGAGACTCGAGAGTAAACACAGCAAAGACTCAGAATCATTAAAAAATGTTATTTTAGATTATACATGAGAGAGAACATCTATAATAATGTACAAAAACTAAATATAATGCAAAGATAACATATCTAAACATAACCAGGTATATCATACGATACAAAAGTTACGATCATGATCAAACCATCATATATATTATCATCACTCATCCATCAAGATTTAAGAAGATTCATAATTGCCATGGGTTATAGGCTATAGCGTATAACTCATGGACGTCAAATGTGAAGAGTGAAGAGTCAAATCTGAAATCATATGACAACACCCTAGATGCTGGTCAAAGAATTAGCTAGTATGCAAATGTCCAAAAACCTAGCTGTTCTGCTTCAAGTTTGAAACCCTGGTCATAAATCATTCGTCAACATCACAAAGCATGACCTCCAACTCGTGAGAATGAATAGAAACACTAGAATCATGCCACGATTGGCATGGTTCATCCTGGCTCCAAACAAGGTCTTCAAGCTGCATCCTCTTCATTTGGAAAGGGTGATCCACATACTCCAATGCACGACTTTTTGGACTTCGATGTGCAACATCATTTTTAGTGACTTGACAAGGCTGCTCTAAAATCCTGTGATATATAATATATATCTTTATAGCCTTCCAATAAAGATGAAGAATACACGAGAAATTTCAAATTCTGATTTTTTTTTTCTAGTGAAGTTTGTGACTTGTTGCCCTTTTACATACGACTGGAAATCACTACAAACAGCCAAAACTTGAATGCCCTTTATTGCCATACATATTACAGCATCAAGAATATCTTTTCCAGAAATATTTTCAATGATACATTGAAAAAATGATGCAGAAAGAGATGGCTGGAAAAATATGCAAACACCATGCAATTTATAACCATTAAAGAATCCTCAAATAGCTGTAAATTTTCTGCATTTTCTTCACTAGGATTTCGAAATTTATGTCATATATGGGTTCTCCACACAAATTCCAGAATTCTTTATGCCAACGAATCTAAAAATTCTCATCAATACATTTATACCTTTGGCTGCTCTCTTCTGACAAGGGCTCCTGCTTCTTTTCTCTGTAGGAGTGTGAACATAAACTGGACTAACAAAGATGTGCTGATGACTTACCTCTGACTTCACTCCTTTGAACATTTCCTTAGGAGTAATATCCACTAACGCTTTGTGAGGAATCCTATTCTGTAGATACACAGTTGTATTGCAGGCCTCTGCCCACAAAATCATAGGCAATTCCTGGTCATAAATCATTTCCCTCGCTGCCTCCATTATGGTCCTGTTTTTACTGTTGGCAACACCATTCTGCTGAGGGTTGTAAGGTACTGTAAACTCCTTCCTGATCCCTGCTTCCCTACAAAAATTCCTGGAGCTCATTTGGAGGTATACTGAATACTTACCCCCATTATCCGATCTCAACACCTTAATCCTTTTCCCGGCCTGTTTATCCACAAGAGCTTTAAACTCCTGAAACCGACCGGAGACCTCACCCTTGGTCTTCAAGAAGTAGATCCAAGTCTTCCTAGAAAATCATCTATGGATGTCGCAAATCACAATGATCCTGTGATTGATTCAATTGACATAGGACCACAAATGCCTGAATGCACCAAGTCCAACGCACCCTTGGACATGGTCTCGTTGTGAGAAAACGTCCTTGGCCTGCTTGCCAAGCACACACCGTTTACACACTCTCTCTTGCTCCACCTTGATCTTCGAAAAACCTGTAACCATTTTTCATAACACAAGAACCCTGTAGTGTAGGTGTCCCGTCCTCCCATGCCATAAATTGTTATGGCTTTCATTTCATGTATGAGAGCATTCATTGGTTGTCCTCTCAACAGATAGAGATTCTTCTCCCTTATCCCAATTACCCACCTCTAGTTGGGATCAGCTCCTTTTGGCCCAACAACCACTTCACCTCCCATGAAGTTGACCTCTAGTCCTCCTTCCTCCATGGCCGAAATTGATATGAGATTCTTTTCCAAACCCAATACAAACAACACTTCATTCACCTCCATGATACCTCTTGAGTCCATTTGAAACTCAATGATAACAATGCCCTGTACTGCATACTTGGTATCATCACCAAGCTCTACACGTATATCTCTAGGCTCTGTGGTCATGTTGGTGAAAATGTCTCAAGATCCCATCATGTGACAAAATGCTCCACTGTCCACAAACCAAACTCCTCTCGCGATAGTTCCAAAAAGGAATAATACCAAAGCTAAGTTCCTCTCGAACTTCTCATCCAACTTGTGGATGTCGTGGTTGTCTTTCCCTTGACCTTCTCCCTGTTTGGACGCTAACTAGAAAAGTGCTTGAATTTGTGACATCCAAAGCACTTGACTTTGCTCATGTTCTTCTCTTTTACCATGTGAAGGTTCACCTACACTTTGGTACTGCTTGGCCTTCCCTTTGATCTTTTTCACTTGCACAACAAAAGTAAGCTCCTCTTTCTCATCACCACTCTTTCAATGTCGTCTGATTAATGAATTCTCCCAAATCTCCTTCTAGATGATATCATCACACAATTGGCCCCAATCAGGGAGTCATTGCCTAGCTAGGATCCCATCCACAAAGGTGATCCGATACTTGGCACATCCTTTCAGAGCTACTTTCTCAAGCTCCAAATCATTCATAACCTCTCCAACAAATGAAGGCTTGTGATCATGAGCTTGTCAAATCCTTCTGAGGTAAGATGTTACGATCTCTAATTTGTTAATATTAATGTTGTTTAATTTTTCCCGCAACACCATCTTACTGTTTGTACTCTGATAAAGATTGGTAAGGGCTACCCACATTTGATGTGTTGTTTCCTTCCCTGATATATGAGGAATTATATGATTCCTCGCACCATCCAAAATTATACCCATTTCTTTCAAATCCTTGATTTGGATTTGAAGGAACCTGGATATCTGTTTTCACAAAATTCCACAAACCATTCGTTTTTAAAACTATGGTTATCTGCTCCTCCAAATGATTGAAGTAGTGGTCCTATCCAACCAGTTTTTATATCTCAAACCACTTAGTGATGCCATCTGACAAATCAACCTAGTAACTTGGCCACAAAATCCTAGTTGCAAAATTACAAATAATTTTGCTATAGTAAAAAGAAGAAATTCGGTGCTGCAAACCCTAGCGATCTCGAATTTATCTTTCAAAGTTTTCTAGAGCTTTGATACCATGTTAAATCTCCTAATACTAGCCCATATTTATCTTCTCACAACAATTATTTATTCTATTAAATTTATTTTACTATCCAAATAAATTCTGAATTGTTGAAAAATAAAATCACTAATATTCTAATTTCTAGAAATTTATACTATTGTAATAAAACAGAGGAAAAATGAGGTTTTAGAGATCAAACCCTAGGTCCAAGGCATTGAATATCAACTTGCTCAAATAACCCAAAATTTCTCCAATGATCTTGCACCTAAAAACACAGTTTTTTGAGCAAATTTCTCCTGCAAAACCACCAAGGAATCAGTCCTGAAAATTTCAAAGATGGAACTAGGGCAAACTAAGGAATAATAGGCCAACGCTAGGCCTAAAATGACTAACGTTGAGGGAAGAGGAGGCTAGGAGGATAGATTAGGGGTCAAAGAGGCAAGAGGAGATTGAAAAAGGGCTAACTCTGGAGGAGGGGAGCCTCAAAGGCTAGAAGCTTGGGTTTCTGGGGCAAGTTAGGGCCCTTAAGGGCCACGACGAACCCAAAGGGTAGTGGTTAGGGTCAAGAAAGGGAAGTTGTGTGGCCTAGCGCCCACAACTAGGACTTTTAAGGCCCCAGTGCTGGGCCTAGAAGGGGAGGCTGAGAACTCTAAAGGCTACAACCAGTCCTAAAAGGGCCGAAACGATGACGCAAGGGGCATAAGAGGTTGACGTTGGCCAATAGAAGGAGTACGTTGGCCCTCTGGGGGTTGGATCTAGGCCTGAGAGACTTGAAAACTGAAGCCCTTGTTTCAAAAAAAAGGTTATCTTATGAATCTAAATTTTGTTGCAAAATCTTCAGTTGATAGTGTTGTTGCTTAGATTGTACAAGCACTGTGACAACTGCTCAGGGCAGGGACTATCACTGTGATCCCCGCCTACTTCGTTCTAGCTATCTCCCAACAACAAGCTATGGGGGGTAGTCCCTATGGAAATGAGGTGAAGGAAAACAAGTTGGGAACCATCTTGTTTGGGAGACATGGATGAGTGGCCTAGCTACTTCGTTAAATTTAGCAAGATTAATGATTAGATTAGATTTTAAGTATGAGGGTAGTGCCTTATGGAGTCACAATTCTTGCTTAATGCAAATTAATGCAAATTAACTAGATGGACACCCACTGCTTGATATGATAGACTAACCTATATGGGAAGCAAGTCCTAAGAGCTAGGTGTGATCCCAAATATCCAAATCAGTAGTATTTCAGAAAATTCCAGCACTTACTAGACTTATGACAACAACAAGAAAATCACTTTAGATCATGGAATTTACCAAATATATGAAACATAAAATCTTTCTAATGATTAGCGTATGTAAATTTATGAATTTAGCCCACTTTAAAATGGAGTATTCAGTATTATGTTAGATCTAAAGTAACTTATTACAATAGTAAATAAATCATCAGATCAACAAGTTAATGATACTACAACAAATGCCCAATATGCCCAAAACTAGGAAAATTTGATCAAAATAGAAAAATCAAGTTTCTAGGGCTTTTAGAGTGATATTCAGAAAATATCAGATCTGAAAAACTTGTTACCGCAGTGAGGAAATTAGAAAACTAGTGAGCTATTGGTGCTTGAACAAATACCAAAAAATGCCCAGAACAAGGGAAAATTGCCAAAACTGAAAATTTGAAATGTTGAGCTTTTTAAGTGAATTATTCAAAAAAAGTTAAGATCTGATATATTCAGTTATGCAGTGAAATTCCAACAAGCAAAAAATCAGGTCCAGGCTAGATAACCAATGTCCAAATGGCCAAAATTTAGGAAAATTCAGATTTTGCAATTTGGAGTTATTTTGACAACATTAAATTTGATTTTAGGGCTTATATATCACTGTTCAAAAAAAAAATTACAGCAGTGGTAAAACAGTGAGAAACTAGGGTTTAGCTAGCAAACCAAGAGGCCTTGGGGCCTTGTAGATGGCTAGGAAGACTTCCAATGAAGAAGACCACCTAAAATCACAATGTTAACCCCAAAATTGTTGCAAAACAAATTGTTAAAAAAATGTCAATCCCTTTAAGAAACCCTTGTTTGCAATGAGATCTAGTGCTTGTAAGGCTTATGGCCTTCTTACTGCTTGCAAAATAGGTCCCAAACATTAGCCTTTTAGGTTGGGTAAGGGCAAGGGCCTTCAGAAAATGGGTTTCTTTCTGGATTTGAAAATAAGCAACTTGCACAAATAGTCTGAAAATCCTAGAAGTCTAGGGTTTCTGAGGTCTCGAATGTCGATTTCTTGCTCAATCCTGAAACAAATTTAGTATAGAAACCCAAATAACCAATGCAAAAAAATAAATTTAAATTTCAAAACCCAAATATATACAAAATCTCAAAAAACCCAAAACCCCGAATAGCAAAAATAATTTACAAATCTATTCACAAAATTTATAAATATACAAGGGTTTTGAAATAATTTTTTGAGAAATAAAATTTGTTTTATGGAGTTTTTTCTCTGATGAATGACTAAAAATACTTTTGAAACCCAATGCACACTAAAGCCTTAGCAAAGATTAAATCCACCATATAAATATTTGGAATCCAAGCAAAATAATTCCTGCCCAAATTTGTGAACTTGGAGACTAAAGATTGAAGTACCTACAAACACTATGTATTTATCTCAAGACCTAAGTTGCACGAAACGGAGAAATGGGTACGAGTTTCCGAAACGGGAAGCGATACGAAATGCGACCTTTCCAAATTTTGGAAACGGGGAAACGCCGAATATATTATATATATATATATATATATATATATATATATATATATATATATATTGAAAATATTTAAATATATATATGTGTGCAATCATAAAACATAAACGATACATTATAATTTATAATTTATTACACTTAAACATTAAGATTTAATTTACATCACATTTACTCATGAATGATCACATAATGAAAATAAAAATATAAGAATATCCAAAAGCAACCTTTATTATATATCCAAATCTCAAAATCAGACTTTATTTATATTAATATATGAGGCTGCAAGTACAATAAAGACTATAAGGTTGCAAGAGAGAGATCCAAATCAGGATTTTCTGCATCTACATCCCATTCTTTAGAAGGACCATTGT
>APFE030604111.1:0-13460 GCA_000404065.3 Pinus taeda
TTATCAGTGTAGATTCCCCCCACTATTATTATGGAAATCTTTTAATTGGAAACATTTCTTCTTACATTACAATGGCTTAGAAATACCACATTCCCAATATGATGTGTTGATATGCCATTTTATTAAATTAATTAATTTGAGATAATTTAGTTAATGCATTATACCTAACTTGGAAAGACATCTTATCATTGATATGTAAATATTACCATGAATATTCCGACATTTTCCCTAGGTTTCAGTATCTATGATCAACCTAATAATTAAATTATAAATGTGGAAGATCTATTCTTACTATCAACATAATTATAGAAATATCTATTTTGGAATTTTTTTCCAATTTAAGTTAGAAGAAAATATTAACATTAAATTAAGAGGGAAGCCATATAAATTAAGTTAATCAAACTACAAATAAAATTCAATCCATGATAATCATAAAAATGGGTAACCCATTATTCCAATCAAATTTAATATATTAAAAAAAACAAAAATTAACTAAATAATAACTTTATTACAAATTATATTGTGGTTATTTATAATAAAAATTGCATGCATATTTCAACAACAACAAAAAACCTTAGTGGAAAATTTTAGTAGAGAAATATGTCAATATTACTATGAATATTCCAACATATTCCATGGGGTTTAGATATATTCTATCAACCTAATAATTAAGTTATAACTATGGTGATGAGCATAATTATAGGCATATAACATGTGGTTGACCGACTTATGTACTAATTGTTGGACTGCAAAAGGTGGATCATTAATTCTTATTGGAATGTTTATATTATGTTTTCCTATTTCATAGTTATAACATTCCAAACAAATCTCCATGTCATGTTGTTCTCTCTATTGAATGTTGTTACTAGGCAACTTAATATGTCATCAAACCTAGAATACTTGGATGAAACTTCGTCACTATCAATCTGCTTGGACCGTTTTCTATCTTGAACATCATTTTCTTCTATACTTCTTATCCTAGTAACATGGGTTAAATCACAAGTCAAATCGATGTTCAATTTTTATTTTTTCCTGTTTAGTTCAATCAAATATCCTTGGTCGTATGCCTATGATAAGCGCCTTTCTACGTTGAGCTTGTCTGGAATCCATTTTTTATGTTGTTGTTTTTTTCTAAACTACCATCATTTTCTATAGTTTTGTTTCAATGAATACATATTCTCCATGTCCATGCAAGTGCAAGAAATCAAACCTAATACATTATTCTAGAAATTGTTCTAATTTTCGATGCTTCTTTTCTTTTCTACCCTTTATACAATAACCTCAAAAACTTTTCATGCAATTGAGTTTAGATTCTATTGTTGTTGTGTGTCTTCTAGTTGAATACCTGGAAATATTCCATTTAGATTTATTGTATATATTTATGTCCCTGTTGGTTTCCAACTCTGTGAGTTTTTGCTTGCAATATTCTTATGAGATTATGTCAAAAGTTCTAAGAGGTCAAATTTAAATGGTTGTGTATAATTATGCTTCGCTTCCTTCTTCTTGTTCAGCATCTCGTATGAGTAAAAGTATATCTCTTTGTTCTTCTCAAGCTTATGGTGGAATTGGGAATATTATATTAGATTATTAACTGATCCTATATATATTTTGTCAATTGTAGACTGATACAAAATCTCTTGTGGGTCTACATCTAAAGAGCTGACATACCAAACTTCAATTATTTGTATGGACAATTGAACATGCGATGAGGGAGGATTCGTTTTTCTTATGTGTTGAGGTACTCTCCATCTTTTGGAAGACTTTTAAATATTTCTGGAGAAATAACTAGTGGAGTTTGTTTCATGTCTACCATAATTAGTAAAGAGGGGAACCAAATGGACTTATTAGAATTTTCGCATTCATAAATGTTCATGTTCAGCATGTCACCAACGTGTTTTTCCTAGTTGTATATTTTTCCCATCATGATCATTTGACCAATTTATTGTAGAATAGTGATTTTAATGTTAGAGACTCTCCTTATTCATGCAAAAGACTCTCTCATATTAGGAAAGATATAGAAATAAGAAAAAAAATGAAATATCAAAACTTGTTTTAATAATACATATATTTAACACAATAATATAAACATGAATAAATACGAATCGAATAAAGAATATTTATTATTCATACTCCATTGAATAGTGGAAATAGAGAAAAACCATATAGAAATACACAATTTAGAAATTTAGCAATTTTATAATTTTGAAATACATATAACTAAATATAGAAAAAACATATATATACACTTGATTAATATTAATTTATGGAAGGAATAATAGTTTAAATGAACTTCAGACACCAACATTAAGACCTTAAATCAACTACTAAATATACACCATCATTGTATGATCTAATGAGTTAAATGTGAGTACTCATCAAGATCATTACCATATGTTGACTCACAAAAAGTGATTTTGGGTCAATATCATAATCAAAATCATTACCATATGTTGGCTCATGAAAAGTTATTTATGGGTCAATATCGGTAATCAAAATATCATCTCAATGATACACAATATCTATTATATTCCTTTCTTATGGGATTTAATTCGGAGTTACACTTCATTCAAATTGATCACTATGTTATGACACTTTAAGTGAATAAAAGATATTATTTTAATGGTAGAGTTAATGTGTTAGATATTAAAATTGATGTGTATTGTAAACTTTCAAGAATTACAACGTCATGATCATGAAGTGTACTAGGGATCATAGTTTCTAGAATTCATGGTAATAGTTGTTAGAGTTTGCATTATGGAAGGGTTTTTAATTATCTAAAAGTATGAGTAATCACAGTAAATTAGCGGTTATGGGTCATACTAGTGTTTTGACATTCATAATGGTTTTTGGTTAAGGGGCACATATTGTATAAGATATTTTGGTTAGAGTAGTCAAACATTACATTAAATAAGGGAAACAATTTTGTGGGGGTTAATATAAAGTGCAATATCTAGAAATATCTAATAATATATTCATTATAATTAGTGAATTTATAGATACATATATTAATATATATTTTTACAGATCAAAATATTATTGAGAAACCCAATGTGTGTTTCCTTATGATTTCCCTCATTGTTTTATGACTAATGGGTTGTACTTAAAAAAACCCTGAGTGATTCAGTAGATAAGATTTTTTTGATACTCCTAGAGTTTTGCAAGGCTCTTAGAAATACTGAAAAAAAAAGAAGAAGAGAAGAAGAAGAAGATAGTTTATCTTAAACTTTGAAATAATATTTATTTATTATTATCATTTAAATTTTCCACCTAAAATTACTTAGAAAAATATAAATTAATTAATTTTTAATTACTAGTGAAAAGGATTATTAATCCACACGACTTTAATGAAGATGATTGTTCATCTATATGATTTTATTTATTAGTTAAAAATGTTATTTTATTAGTGAAAAATTTTGTTAAGCCATATGAATTTTAAATTTTTTTTCTTATTTAACCACTTATCCTGAAATTTTATTTTGACAATTTTATTATTTAGCAAACAAAATTATGTATAATGACTTTCACCTCATTTTCTTAATTGTCAATTCATACTAATAGTGTGAGTAACTGAGATAAAGATTGACATTTCAGATTTAAGCATTAACTTTGTACACATTCTCTTGACTGCGAAGAAAGCAATTTAAACATTGAGTTTTTAAATTTCACCATTACTTTTTAAACTTTGAAATTTTGTGTTTTTTACTGCAAAAACAATTAAATAGCCAGAGTTTCTAACTTTGGAACTATCGATTTTTTACTTCAAAAGAAAATAAATATTATTTTAAAATTTAACTTTTAATTTTTCACTTTTCAATCAACTATTTCCTCTTTCTAAATTTGAAATTAGTTTTCATATCATATAGCTTTGCATCACTAGCCAAACGTACCTTTTCTTGAGGTCCTAGTTATGAGATTATCACATTCTCTTTTTCTTGTTGTTCCGTGTTCTTCCCCATATTGAAAATAAATTTTTTGTTCTCCCCATACTGAAAAAAGAGATAATTCTTATTGATTTTGATATCAACCAAGCCAAACAAGGGTTGAGGGATATAGCGAAATTGCCAATCTTTTACCTCAAAAGCAGTTTTTTAAATTTAACTTTTAATTTTTTACTTTACTTTTTGAAAATTTAAATACAAATTATTTTGGTTTGTATTCTCTTAATTTAAGAGGTGGTTTTTTTGACTGAATGTAATTTATATTCTATTTTTAATTTTAAATTTAACCTTTAATTTTTTATTTTCATGTTTTTAAATTTTAAAGGTAAATTACTTTGGTTTGTATTTGTTTTAATTCAACTCGTGGATTTTTTTAGGGTATGTGATTTATACTCTGTTTCTAAATTTAAGCTATCTTTTGCTTTTTCAGGCTGTACTTTCTAAATTTAGGTAACTTGTTGCTTTTATGGGCTGTCTTATTGAGTTCGAGCCGTTCCCTTCATAGCTTTTTATCACAATCGCAAATTTATACTCTATTTTTAAATTTAGGTTGTTATTTTTTTTTCGGACTGTACTTTCTAAATTTACATAATTTTTTTTATTTTATGGTCTGTCTTCCCATGAGAAACATAATATGGGCTACATAGTGTGACTAACAATAGCTTGTCATGTTGACCTGTAGGTCTAGCAGATATTTCTCCTGCATGCTACATCATATTAGAGATGTTTATTCGAGATGGTTTATTGAGATAAGATCTTGTATTCATACAATAAATTTAGCAGGGAGTTATATGTTCCATTTCTTACTATATTTTATAAAAAAATCCATTTAAATCTTTTCTTCATTTTATTTAATTTTTAAAATTAATTAATTTATTTTAAAATTATTTAATTTTTATTTAATTAAATTTCCTAACCCATGTGAATGCCATCAAGCCATAAAGCTTGGAGTCAGTATCATCGTCAACGTTATGATATGGATTTCTCGAAGGTCGAAAGCTTATGGTATCATCGAGACCACCAAATTGTCAACGTTACAATATGGAAATGGAATTCTCACTTTCACTTAAGGCGGCGAAGGCGAGTCCACTCAAAAAACTTATCAGCGATTTCACAACTACGAGACAACCAATCGGAGTTCTACGCGGCAACCAATCATAGCTGTTTTCACACAATCGCAATCTCACACGGCCAATATGCGATGATTTCGAAACTAGTGTTTTCATTTCTAAAGCCAATTTTGTTGGCTTTGTATCTTTGTTGGGAAACTATGGATTTGTTTGCACATTTGAAGTCACGCCTCTGAAGATCGTGTGTTCGGTCTGTATCTTTGTCGAGAGAGAGTCATGTGTTTGATCCACGCTCAACGCCCTTGTCACTTCATAACTCTACCTCCAATCAAGCTTGAGGTAAGTAGCCATTTCTGTCAATTCAAATTAGCTTAACATTCCATGCCTCTTCCATGCCTCTTCTTCTTCGATCTTTGTTTATAATTTTTTTCTGCAACTATGGATGTCGTTTATTTTGTTTGCATATTTGAAGCCACCCCTCTTCTTCGAACCTTGCTTTAAAGTATGGCTTTTAAAAACATTTGACAACTATGGATAGCGTTTATCGACAATTTTCTTTGCACAATGTAATGTGTTGTTTACAAATATTTTGTAGAGCTATGGATATCGTTTATGGATATGTTGTTTATAAATTTTATGTATATGGATATCGTATTTATAAAAAATTTCCACAGCTATGGATATCTTTTTTGGATAATTTTGTTTGCACATTTAAAATGTTGAACAATGGTTTATAATTATTTTTCTACAACTATGGGAAATACTTATTGATACTTTTCACATATTTATACCTTTCGTGTTTCATTATACATTTGTTCACACATTAAAAATTCTTTACACTTCTTCATCAAGATTTGTCCTCAATTACTATATTGGCCCAATCGTCTTCACTGAACTTTGGTCTTATGGTTACCAAGATATCAATCATTGATACACGTAGCCCCAAAATTATGATGCAAAAAACACAGAAATTCTTGCAAACATTCACCTCTTTCTTGGTTTGTTAAATGATGGATTGGAAATGTTCCTATGGTGGGTGATAAACTTTGATGTCTGATTTTTTTATCTATATTCTAATATGAAAATAGATTCAGATAGATTCAGCTTCTTTTTATTGGAATTGGAATTTGGTACTCATATTATATATTTTTGAAATTTTTAATTTAAAAGTAAATTCAACATTTTAAATTTTATTTTTAAATACAAAAAGTATTCTTAATACTTTTAAATAGACATGTAGAAATATGAATATGTGGAAAATAGTTAAAGCTATTTTTTTTTTTCCAAATAAAACAGGAAAATGTTGTCCCTCTTAAACTATACTACACTTCGATTACTCGATGTGCACTTTTGTTGTTCACCACCCTTACAACTTTGATATTGAAAATCCTAGGTGGCCATACATAATTTTAATCACCTTTATCATAAATTTGTTAGTGAAATTCCAAAAATAGTATTTGACTTAAACTATAAAACTAAATTACATTTTAATAATTAAATTGTTGTGCTTATAATTACTTATTCATAGCGTAGTTTTTTATACATATTATTTGTTATATTATCATGTAGATATTGATATCTGAATTTTCTCAATAAGTATTATAAATAAAAAGATTGAAATGATATGCAATTGTATTTTATTTAAGCTTTGTGAGGACAACGAGGAGGAGGAGGAGGAGGAGGAGGAGGAGGCGCCGGAGCAAGCGTAGGAGTCAGAGGAGAAGGTGGAGGTGAAGGTAGAGAAGGCCGAGAAGAGGAGAGGAGGAGGCATAGGAGAGGAGGAGGAGGAGGCAGAGGTGAAGGAAGTGGAGGTAGAGGAGAGGAGGAGGAGGAGGCAAAGGAGGAGGATGAGGTGGAGGTGAAGGCAGAGGCGGAGGAGGAGTTGGAGGAGGCAGAGGCAGAGACTGGTGTTAAGGTGGTAGGGGAGGAGGAGGAGGAGATGGAAGCAGAGGAGGAGGAGCACGAGGAGGACGCAGAAATGGTGAGGAGGAGTAGTTGAAGGCACAGGCGGCAGCGAGGAAGGACGCAGCAGAGGAGGAGGATGTGGTGGAGGAGGTGGAGAGGATGGGGTAGCAGGGAGGGGGTTGGCGAAAATGGTAGAGGAGGCGGTGGAGGCAATGGAGGTGGATGAGGAGGAGGAGAAGGAAGAGGAGGAAAAGGTGAAGGCGGTGGTAGTGGTGGTTGTGGTAGATGAAGAGGAGGAGCATGTGGTGGTGATGGTGGTGGTGGAGGTGGAGGAGGAGGAGGAGGGAGGCGGTGAAATCACTGATGAGGAGTTGGAGGTGGTGTGGAAGTGGAGTAGGGAGGGAGGTGGAGGCGGTGTGGCGTGGATGAGAGTGGAGGAGGAGAAGGAAGAGGAGGTGGTGTTGTTGTTGGAGGTTGAGGTGGTGGATGAGAAGGTGGAGGTGGTGTTGGTGCAGGAGGAGGTGGAGGTGGAGGATGAGGAGTAGGAGAAGGAAGAGGTTGAGGTCGTGGAGGAGGAGGAGAAGAAGGAGGAGGAGGGCCTGGTGGTGGAGGAGGAGGTAGACGTAGATATGGAGGAGGAGGAGGGCCTGGTGGTGGAGGAGGAGGTAGATGTAGAGATGGAGGAGGAGGAGGAGTAGGACGTGGAGTAGGACGAGGTGGTGGTGGAGATGGAGAAGGAGGAGGAGGAGGAGGTGGAGGTGGATGTGGGGGTGTAGGTGGAGGTGGATGTGGGGGTGGAGTTGGAGGTGGTGGAGGTGGAGGTGGTGATGAGGTAGGAGGTGATGGAGGTATAGGTGGATATGGCATAGGATGTGTTCGAGGTATAGATGGATGTGGAGGAGGAGGAGGAGGAGGAGGCGGTTGAGAAGGGTGTGCAGGAGGAGGATGAGTAGGAGGCAGAGGTGGAAGTGGTGGTGGAGGAACAGTGGAGGTGGAGGAAGAGTAGAGGTGGAGGTTGAGGTGGAGGGGGAGGTGAAGGTTTACATGGAGGTTTAGGTGGAGGAGGAGGAGGAGGACAGAGAGGAGGAGGAGGAGGTGGTCGAGGAGGTTGAGATGGAAGAGGAGAAGGAGAAGGAGGAGGAAGAGGAGGAGGGAGTGGAGGAAGTAGAGTTGTAGGTGGTGGTGAATAAGGAGGCAAAGGAGGAGGACGAGGAGGAGGGAGAGGTGGAGTGAAGGTGGAGTACAAGGAGGAGGAGTTGGTGGAGGTGGTGGTGGATGAGGAGGTGGAGGAGGAGGAGCAGGAGGTGGTGGTGGATCTAGAGGTGGTGTAGAAGGCATAGATAGAGGAGGTGGAAGAGGAGGTGGAAGAAGAGGAGGAGGTAGCAGAGGTGGTGGAGGTGGTAGAGGCAGAGGTGGTGGAGGTGGTAGAGGCGGAGGTGGTGGAGGAGGTGGATGTGGAGGTGGGGCAAGAGGAGGTGGTGGAGGAGGAGGAGGAGATGGTGGTGGAGGAAGAGGAGGAGGAGGATGTGGTGGTTGAGGAGCTGGTGGTAGAGGTGGAGTTGGAGGAGGTGGTGGAAGATGAGGAGGTTAACGAAATATTCCCAGTTCTACCACAAGCTTGAGAAGGGTCAGGGGATATAATTTTACCCTTTTCAAACACTGAAAAATAAGAAGAAATCAAAGAAAAATTATGCACAAGACCATTTAAATTTTACATATAATCACCTACCATAGAATATCCTAAGGAGATTACAAGTTAAGACTCACAGTGTTTGAAACCGATTCAGGCATCAACATATAATACTTATTGACAAAATATTATAGTGGGTATTTAAGTACAAGGACCACAATACCTATAGAAGTTAGACTCAATTTCGTGAGAAGCGTTGGAGCATACCCAAGAAAAGGGAAAAATACTAAAGAAGCATAGAATTGCAACAATTTTTGGCATCATCTATTAGATGAGACACCTTGTAGTAACTTCGACATGTCAAAGATGTATTCATTGAAATAAAAAGATATATAATGATGCTAGATAAAAAAAAATGCATGAACATCAACTATTCATTTCAACCAAAGTTAGCATATAAAATGGAAGTTAGACACACACATATAATGGAGGATGTTTGAGTGAATGCAACAAGAAAACAATAAGTGCTAGAGTTCAAACTGAATTCTAGTTCACCTCGTGAAACTACCGCAACAATTGTAGAATAAAAGGATTATCAAGATAAAATGTCACCTAAACAGGCTCGTACTCAGGAAGTCCCATACAAGAATACTATGTCAGAAGATATATTAAAGGAAATTCTAGAGAAAGTTAATCTACAAATAGATGTTAACTCAACCTCCCCTATAACTAATGAACAAGTTCCTCTAGTAGAGTCAAATACACCAAACACTTGAGCTCCATAAATAAAGAAAGGATAAAAGAAACATCTAGTAAGAAACTCACCTAAGGCATGCTTGAGATAAATAAATATTTCAAGCCCTAGAAAATTTTGTGAGAGGATAGAAAAAAAAAATTAAAATAAGGATGTTGTATAGTAGAAATATTTAAGAGAGGCAATGACAATAAAGGGATATTTGGTTAGAATGTTAGAACTAGGAAATAAAAAAAATTAATATAAATATTCCAAGCAGAATTGGAATCCAATAGTTTCTACAACAATTGGTCAATCAGAGTGAGCAACTAACTCCTCATGTAAATAAATTTCAAGATAAAATGATAGTTCAAGGGAATTAAAAAATATCCACTATAATTCATAAGGCTCACCAAGAATTTAACCAAGAAAAAGAAAAGTTAGAAAAAACATTATATCACAGAGCCCAATGTTTTTATTATTTTCCAAATATATTTATCGCCCACATGTGATCAGATATAAACTCAATAATTTATATTTTTAGAATCGTACTCCCGACAAGTAACTCAACCTTGAGAAAAGTCTACCCATGAGAATTAGGTTTTATAGGAGAAAAATATTAATCCCAAATAAAAGACGAGAAAAGATAGTGGTTTAGAGAAGGGACGAGAGTAAAAGTAGAATACGCCAATGTTATTGATCATTTTCATGGAATCATCAATAAAGTTCAACTATATTGATTATTTTCATGGAATTGTTAATAAAATGAAACTATTAGAACAACAAATACTAGTTGATCAAGAATTGTCAAGGTACATATCACTAGCTAACAAGGTACAATATTTGAGATATTTTAAATCATTTGATGCCCATGAAAGTATATTTGCATGGAAATGATATATATTTGATCAAGAAATTAAAGTGCTTACACCAAATACTTATCAAACAACATTCCCTACGACTTCAACACCAGCACCTGCAATAGCACAATCATCTCAGTCATCTTCACAATGACATAAATTCAATTTCTTTGAAACAAGCTTTTAGGATTTGGTCTCTCTTCTGAACAACAATATCACACTCAGCAATTTGAAATTGAATGTTCCAATTAGTCAGCCAGGGAAGGGAAAAGAAGAGGAATTAACATTTCAAATCTTGCAGATGTAATTCAAGAAGTTCTATTTGACCACGAAACTAGATCTTCTAATTAGCCAACCACCCTTCTGGACAAACTTTTATTTCATTACAAGGATTTAGATTTTTTATTTTATGGTGTATCAAATTTTGTACAAATTTTGTAAGACTCCAAATCTTCTTGTCTTTGTCATAAAGAATGAATTAAGAGTAGGGAAGATGTTGTAGGGGCTACTCGACTTAGTTGACCATCCCAAACAATTCTATAATTGATATTATAAAGTCGATCAACTCTCTAGTCGATTCAAGATTCTAAGTTAGATAAACTAAATTGGTTTTGACTTAAATTATTGTGATTATCTCGACATAATATATATATATATATATATAATATATATATATATATATCTAATATTTATATATATCTATATATATATGTGTGTGGTGTTGTGTGGTGTGTGTTGTGTGTAATATGTATATATAATATAGATATGGAAATGTATGCATCATTGTATCTTTTTTGATTGTCTTCTCAAGACAATATAATATAAAGTAACAATATATGGGTTCTCTCCTACATCGTTTCTCTTCTTCTATTCCTATGTTCTTTATCTTCATGTGATTTCTTATTTTCCTTTCTCCTAGTAACTAATGGTCAGTGTCTACTACACTACAACAAGTATATATCTTTTTTTTGGAATATTTTACTAAAAACTAAAATACTGTAAAATAATGGTGTGTTGTTTAATGAATCGTAAAATGCTATAAAATATTTGTGAATCATTTGCTTAATTATAAAACCTTGTAAATTATTGGTGAATCCATCATTTAATATTTACATCATGTTATTTTTCCTTCTTATGCACTATTTCTCTAATAGAAAAATAATTATCAAATTACTTCGGTTCAAATAAACCAACATTGTTAGGATTTGGTGGTTCATCACTATATATAAATTTTTTCAACTCCTTAGTGTGTAACTATTATAATAACTATTGTGTTTTCTTCTTCAATCAAAACTCTAATAATTGTTTATCAATACAAAAAATTTTGAAATTACAAAAAATGCACAATGAGATTGACTAAAAGACAAAATATGTAATGAAAGTTAATATCTTATATGATAAAAAAAAAAAAAACTATCACAAACTCATTATAAAGCCACAATTTTCGAGTTCAAAAATATAGCGCACAAAGAAAAATGTTCATTACTTAGTATAACATGTTACAAAATAAGTATCATTAAAGGATTTCAACTTCAAAAATGAAATAGAGTAAGAAGATCCAAGAATGAATGAAGGGACACAACTAGAGCTTTTAACGACCATTCCTTACAAGGAAGAATGGTGTAAGGTTAAAAAGAAGAAATTGAGAAAAGGGTGACATGTTTACCACTATTTTGGAGTTGTATTTTTGGTCTCTGTGATCACCAGTTTTTATTTCCATGATTGAATGCATTGTCAACATCTACAACATGTAATTTTATTTTCATTAATAAAATTAAGATTTTGAGGAAAAAAAATATATTAATTAAAAATAATTATAAAAGAATATGATTCTCAAACACACATTGAATATTATAGTCGTGGTGACCAAAAAAAAGAAGAAAAAAAAACTTTGTCATCAATGGTGTCATGGTCAGTTATCGAAATATGTGAAATTATATTAAATTGAACATGGATAGGTTAATGAAAGCATTCAATTCATTTGAAGTGTATCTCTTGTATTGGATACTATGCATTCTTGAAATCATCATAGAAGTTATTTGCATTCCCTTCCATATGGTATATTATAATAGAAGTTTTTTGCATGTTTTGGAATTCATAGACACAGAAACACAAACAAGAGCAAAGACAAACAAGTAAATACACTACATAAAATAAAAACACAAACATTTAAAATCCTATCATCATGAAACACCCATTTGCAACAAATTATAAATACTTATAAAATAATTTGATTCTCAAATATGCGTTGAATAATGATACTTACAAAAAAAATACATGGTCATTTGCAAAAATAAATGAAATTTTGTTAAACTATCAGTTGTATAATTTTCTAAGTTATATAAATGGTGCATGCAATCAGTAGAAGTCGTATGAATGGATTGCGTAGTTGTGGTGATGAATTTTCCCAATTAAATGTGGCCCAATTCCCTAGGAAACTACACAATGAAGTAGGAGTTTGGAAAACAACATATTTGTTTAAGTATTGGATTGAGTTGGTTTGTGAAGCAGTGAGATAATTTGTACTTGTGTAGATATTTTTCAGGTTGAACAAGCATTATATTTTCTACTGAGATATTTTCATCAATGAAATATACAAATAGTAGGGTTTTTAGCTATTACTTTCCCCAGTAAAAATATTGTGTTATGTGTGATTTAAATTCTTCCTTTTTTGCTTCATGATTTCATCGAACAATTTTTGTTTTCGCTCATGAGTAGAGTAGATTCAAGTCTTTTGTTATAGCATATTACATAAGCAATTTAAATCTACAGGCCCAACCTCTCTACAACATCAATCCTTCCAATTTTTTGAATTAATATTGAATTTGGTTGAAATCAATGATTTTCGCCTCAGGTTAGGGTAAAAAACTTATAATCATCCACCTCTTGTCATTATTGAAGATTATGAAAGTGTTGAACTCGAAGGGAATACTGAGATCAAGAGGAGGAATAGAATGTATAAGAAAAACAAGCAACAAGGATTTCATCTCCTTTCCCACAATTTCCACAAAGATTGGAAGATAAGAAGCCCATCAAGCTACAACCACTTTGTCAGACGGGCTTAAAAATATTTATGTAAAGATTCTCCTTCTTAGAGCCATCAAACTAAATACCAATTTACAAAAATTTCATCAAGGAATCATGTATCAAAGGGCTAGGAAGAAATAAAATGAATACTCTTACCATTCATGTATGGGACAACTTTTTGATATCATGCTTGAGAAACATACACATCCAAAGTATGTTGAGCCCACAAGTCATGTTGTGATTGTCTATATATATGATACTTCTATTAATAAAACTTTGATCGACAATGGAGTATCT